>CAUYON010195142.1:0-12639 GCA_963573935.1 Arctocebus calabarensis | reverse complement strand
AGACAGAGCCTCAAGCTGTCACCCTGGATAGGGTGCTTTGAAATCACAGCTCACAGCAACCTCCAATTCCTGGGCTCAAGCGAGTCTCCTGCCTCTGCCTCCCAAGTAGCTGGGACTACAGGCGCCCGCCACAATGCCCGGCCATTTTTTGGTTGCAGCTGTCATTGTTGTTTGGTGGGCCCTGGGCTGGATTCGAACCCGCCAGCTCAGGTGTACGTGGCTGATGCCTTAGCCCATTGAGCCACAGGTGCCGAGCTACTCTCAGGAACATTCTTATAATGTCTACTAATAAAATGCAGTAGAAAACTGGGCCAGTGCAGTCGTTCACACTTATAATCCCAGCACTCTGGGAGGCTGAGATCAGAGGATTGCTTGACCCCAGGAGTTTGAGATTGCTGTGAGCTACGACACCACAGTACTCTAGTCTGAGCATCAGAGTGAGACTGTTTCAAAAGAAAAAAAAAAAAAGCCAGTGCAGTGGCTCATGTTTGTAATCCTAGAACTCTGGGAGGCTGAGGAGGGTGGATAGCTTGAGCTTATGAGTTCAAGACCAGCCTGAGTAAAAGTGATACCCTGTCTCTACTAAAAATAGAAAAACTAGGGCAAGAGGATCACTTGAGCCTGAGTTGGAGGTTGCTGTGAGCTCTGATGCCATGCACTCTACCCAGGGCAATAGCTTGAGACTCTGACTCAAAAAAAAAAAAAAAAAAAAAAAAAAGCAGTGGAAACTGGATTCTAGATCTACATCTAAATGTCTCCTTTCTATCAGTACTTCCTTTGAACTTAAAAGCATTACTTTGAGCTCAAATACTACACTGAGGCTGTGTTTAGGAAACTGACTAAAAGAAAGCAAAGGCAATCAGACCTAGACATTTTTGTGCTTCCATGTAAAATCCCATTTTTCCTCATGCTCACATTTGGGCTTAAACCCCTTTGCATGCTGAACCAGAAAGAGCATCTTTCATAGCTGCTGCTGGCCTGCCCTGCCCGGGAAGTTCCTGGGAGGGGCCTGGGCATCTGGACCCCCACCCCTAGGTGCGTCAGAAGTGTTCCTCTGGCTGAGAATCGCTGCTGTACAGAGTGCATGGCCAGGCCAGCTGTCAGGAGACATGGGCCCCAGGCCCCACTACCCACATAGAAGCCTCAGCTTTGTGTGGAACACTTTGCCTGTCTCATCTACGCATTCGTATGTTGGAAGAGGAGACTGAAAGGCTCACCTCTGCCCCACCTCTACCACAGGACTGTGGTGTGGAGTAAAGTGATGGTTGCACACTGCTTGGAAAGCTATATGAATTGCTGTCCATGAGTGAATTTATTATCAAGTGCTCCCTTGCCTGCCAGTGAAGAGCCCAAAACTTCCTGCCTCTCTCCGTGAGATTGCTGCAGCCCAGGCCACACCACTGGGCTGGATGGCAGTCTGGGAGTCCCCAGACATTTGCAGTTCTTGGCTAATTCCCCTTAGTACAGAGGTTCTCAACCTTCCTAATTCTGCAGCCCTTTAATACAGTTCCTGTGGGTTGTGACTACTGCTTTAGTACGATATTCCATGGGCACCTGAAACTTCATATCTCTCCTTAGGAAAGAATGGGACACCTGCTGGTAGGGCTGTGTTCCCAAGATGTTCTTCTGACCACACAGGCTGCCTCCTGAAAAACTCTGTTTTTTCAAGGTGCATGAGAGCTGGTGGTCCAGTTTCATTTTCAAACATTAGAAGTACTTCCAGTTCACGCTCAGAATACTCCCATACACGGGAGCTGGTGGGTTTGAATCCAGCCTGGGCCTACCAAACAATGACAACTACAACCAAAAATTAGCAGGGTGTTGTGGCGGGCGCATGTAGTCCCAGCTACTTGGGAGGCTGAGACAAGAAAATTGCTTAAGCCCAAGAGTTTGAGGTTGCAGTGAGCTGTGATGTCAGCGCGCTCTACTACCCAGGGCAACATAGTGAGACTCTGTCTCAAAAACAAAAAGTACTGGTTCAGCACCTGTGGCTCAACGGGTTAAGACGTCAGCCACGTACACTGGAGCTGGCAGGTTTGAATCCAGCCCAGGCCTGACAAACAACAAAGATGGCTGCAACCCCCCCCCTCAAAAAAAATGGCCAGGTGTTGTGGCAGGCACCTGTAGTCTCAACTACTTGGGAGGTGGAGGCAGGAGACTTGCTTGAGCCCAGGAATTGGAGGTTGCTGTGAGCTATGATGCCACGGCACTCTATCCAGGGTGATAGCTTGAGGCTCTATTTAAAAAAAAAAAAAAAAAGCTCAGTGTTGTGACGACGGGTGCCTGTAGTCCCAACTACTTGGGAGGCTGAGGCAAGAGAATCACTTAAGCCTAGGAGTTGGAGGTTGCTGTGAGCTGTGATGCCATGGTACTGTACCCAGGGTGACAGCTTGAGGCTGTCTCAAAAAAAAAAGAAAAAAAAAATAGCAGAGTATTGTGGCGGGTGCCTGTAGTCCCAGCTACTTGGGAGGCTGAGGCAAGAGAATCTCTTAAGCCCAGGAGTTGGAGGTTGCTGTGAGCTGTGATGCCATGTCACTCTTACCCAGGGTGACAGCTTGAGGCTCTGTCTCAAAAAAACAAAAACAAAAACAAAAAACCCCAAAAGTACTTCCAGTTCAAGCAAGTATGATGTAATATAAAGCTGGAAGGGCCCTTAGGATTATTTAGTCCTAGCCTCTTGTTTCAGCTCACAAGAGCAAACTGAGGCCCAGAGAAGCTAAGTGACTTGTTTAAAGTTACAGTTAATAATACAACAGATTGAACTAGAATGTAGTTTCCCAACACCATAGCAGTCTTCTTTTTTTTATTTTATTTTATTATTTTTTATTTTTTTGGAGATATAGTCTCACTTTGTCACCCTCGGTAGAGTGCCGTGGTGTTACAGCTCACAGCAACCTCCAGCTCTTGGGCTTAGGCAATTCTCTTGCGTCAGCCTCCTGAGTAGCTGGGGCCACAGGTGCCCGTCACAATGCCCAGCTATTTTTTGTTGCAGTTTGGCTGGGGCCAGGTTTGAACCTTCCACTCTTGGTATACGGGGCCGGCGCCCTACTCACTGAGCCATAGGCACTGCCCTATAGCAGCCTTCTTATTTTATGGCATTAAGCTATTATTCATCCCTTTTTAGAAAAATTATTTTACTGAGGTAATAACATTTATTTTTATTTTATTTTATTTTTTTTAGAGACAGAGCCTCAAGCTGTCAACCTGGAGAGAGTGCCGTGGCATCACAGCTCACAGCAACCTCCAATGCCTAGGCTCAAGCGAGTCTCCTGCATCTGCCTCTGTAGTAGCTGGGACTATAGGCGCCCGCCACAACGCCCGGCCATTTTTTGGTTGCAGCCGTCATTGTTGTTTGGCGGGCCCAGGCTGGATTCAAACCTGCCAGCTCAGGTATATGTGGTTAGCCCGTTGAGCCACAGGCTCTGAGCTGAGGTAATAAGATTTAATGTGAGCTCTACTCTCTTATTTTTTTTTTAGAGACAGTCTCACTTTATTGCCCTCGGTAGATTGCAGTGGCGTCACAGCTCACAGCAACCTCCAACTCTTGGGCTTAGGCAATTCTCTTGCCTCAGCCCCTGAGTAGCTGGGACTACTAGTGCCAACCACAATGCCCAGCTGTTTTATTGTTGCAGTTTGGCTGGGGCCAGGTTCGAACCCACCACCTTTGGTGTATGGGGCTGGTAACCTACTCACTGAGCCACAGGTGCTGCCCTTAATTTTTTTTGAAGTCTGACTCTGTTGCCCAGGGTAGAGTGTAATGGTGTCAGCCTGGCTAAGAGCAACCTCAAACTCCTGGGTTCAAGTGATCTTCTTGCCTCAGCCTCCTGAGTAGCTGAGACTACAAGCACCTACTACCATCCCTGGCTAATTTTTCTGTTTTTATTTATTTTTTATTTTTATTTTTTGAGACAGAATCTCTCTTTGTTATCCTTGGTAGAGTGCCATGGCATCATAGCTCACAGCAACCTCAAACTCTTGGGCTCAAGTGATTCTCTTGCCTCAGCCTCCCAAGCAGCTGGGACTATAAGCGCTCCCCACAACACCCGGCTATTTTTAGAGACAAGGTTTTGCTCTGGCTCAGGCCGGTCTTAAACTCGGGAGCTCAGACAATCCACCCACCTCAGCCTCCCAGAGTGGTAGGATTATAGACATACACTCTTAAATTTTTAAGTGGATAATACATTATTGTTAATTATACTGGTTATATGGTTTGTATTGTATGACATATGTATATGTATTATGAAGTAAATAAATGTTCTTGATAAATTCCACCAAGGCTGGCAGGTCATGGGATAATAAACAGACTGGGGTGAGGTATGGTGGCTCATGCCTGTAATCTTAGCATTTTAGGAGGGCTGAGGTAGGAGGGTCACTTGAGGACAAGACTTCAAAGAAGCCTGGGCCATATAGTGAGACTGTACCTCTCCCCAAATTTTATAATTACCTGGGCATGAAGTGCACAACTCTAGCTACTTGGGAGGCTGAGGTGGGAGGATCAGTTGAGCTTAGGAATTCAAGGCTGCAGTGAGCTAAGATGTGGCCACTGTACTCCTCTTTCCTCACTGCAGCCTTTGTGACCAATTAAGATCCTACCTCAAAAACAAAAACAAAAGAAAAAATAAACACAAAAATAATAAAACCCCAGCTGGGCTCTGTGGCTCACACTTGTAATCCTAGCACTTTGGGAGGCCCAGGTAGGAAGATCACTTGAGCTCAAGAGTTTGATACCAGCCTGAGCAAAGAAAGACCCTGTCTCTACTAAAAATAGAAAAATTAGCTGGGCATGGTGGCATGCACCTGTAGTCCCAGCTATTTGGAAGGTTGAGGCAGGAGGATCACTTGAGCCTAGGAGTTGCAGGTTGCTGTGAGCTAAGTTGAGGCCATGGCACTCTAGTCCAGGTGACAGAGTGAGACTCTGTCTCAAACCAAAAACAACATCAACAACAAAAAACCCTCAAAACAAAACAAAAACCAAACAAAATCCAAAAGACATCTGTTTACTTAGGGAAATTAAAAGTAACTCACTAGATAACTAACACTCACTGAGCACCTCATGTACCTGGCACTTTACATTGTTAACTGACCTCTTTAAGGTTAGAAGTATTTTCTTGTGTTATAATGAAAGAAGCTCAGGTTCTGAGAGTTAAATAATCTGGCCAGCAACACAGTTTTTGCAAAAGTGGTTTTAGCAGCCCAGGCCTGCCCGGCTCAACCCCTCTAAGATAAAATGATCTGATTAAAACACTCCAGGTTTGGCTTTGCAGCCACCTATTCTCTGGCTCTTCTCTCTCAGGCAGCCCCACGCAAACCCACCTTCCTGCTTTCTGTGAAGTGCTACTGGGGTGCTGGGGCTGGGCTGCTCACCAGTGAGGACCTCCTCCTATCAAGGGTGAACTAGTGACACGCATATATATTCTAAGCTCTGTCCATTCAAAGAGCCTAGAAGCAGTGAAGCCACGTAGTGCTCCCTAGAAGCAGTGAAGCCACGTAGTGCTCAGATGTTGGTTGCTAAGCACCATTTTCCAGTTACAGAAACAAGAGCTCCGTGGGGAAGTGGTTGATTCTAAGGCTGAAAATCATACAGGGATAATACAAGGTGAGCCTAGAGCCTTTGAGTGCCCAGAAATATATATATTTTTTTGAGACAGAGTTTCACTTTGTTGCCCTTGGTAGAGTACCAGCATGTCACAGCTCACAGCAACCTCAAACTTTTGGGCTCAAGCAATCCTCTTGCCCCACCCTGCTAAGCAGCTGGGACTACAGGCGCCTGCCACAATGCCCAGCTATTTTTAGAGATGGGTTCTTGCTCTGGGCTCAGGCCAGTCTCGAACCTGTAAGCTCAGGTGATCCACCCACCTCGGCCTCCCAAAGTGCTAGGATTACAGGCATGAGACACCTTGCCTGGCCTAGAATGCCCAGAAATTTTTAAAGTGCTCAAAAAAAAAAAAAAAAAAAAAAAAAGAATGAGGGCACAATGAAAGAGCACAAGTGTCAACCTAGAAGAGCTCTTAAAATTGCCAAACCTGGAATAATTTGAACAACATAAATATAGTGTTGGTTATATATAACCCATGGGAATACTATATATATTATATTTATCTATGAGTCCACACTAAATAAATTAATGGGAGAGGAGAAATGATTTATTCTTACAGAAGCACTCCAATTAATAAATGTAGAAGGAAGGAAGAAGTAGAAAATCACCATTAGAACATCACAGTAAGAACTGCTGCCGACAAGATCCACCAACGGATGCTGAAGTTGACGGGTGAAAGAGGAGAAAGGATATTTTCATAGTCTCAAGGTATCTCCCTCAAGACAGTTATTGATTACAAGGGAAAACCCCTAATTTTACAATAGAGAAACCAGGAAGACACCCCCTTCACCAAGTGACCAAGGGTAGCATCACTAGGAATAAGACCCAGGGACAGTACAGCCCCTCATACGAGGCATGGAGAAGGGCACGCCACTTCCATGGTGCTCTTGCCAGTCTAATCTTGGAAAAACATCAAACTCAAATTGAGGGACATTCTATGAAATAACTGACCAGCTTTTTTGAAATGTGTCAAGATCATGAAAGATGGAGGACCTGAGCATCTGTTTATGTTCTGGAAGAGACTAAGGGCACACAGAAGCAAATGCAACGTGGGAAGCAGGAGTGGGAGAGAACAGCAGTGGGGAACTGATGCAAGCTGGATAAAGGCTGTAGGTTAGTTAATGGACCGGAGCCAGTTGTTAATGTCCTAGTTTTAATAACTGCACTATGGATATACAGGATCACTATTAGGGGAAGATGAGTGAAGGGACACACACTCTCTGCACTACTTTTTCAACTTCTCTATAAATCCAAAATTATTTCAAAGTGAAGAGTTAAAAACAGTGGGACACCAGGCAAAGGCTATGCCTCTCTAGGACCATGTGACCCAACAGTTAGGGTTGAGGGCGGGGGTCCCAATCACCCATCCCTTCCTTCATTAAAACACTCAGTTCCCTCACCCCCACTATTTATCCTGAATGTATCAGGGCTAATCTCAATTTGTTCTCTGTACCTTTTCAGGGTGGTTACTACAAATCCCACCCCTGTACTCCCAGGTCAGGACTGGTTTCCTCCACTCCAAGCCCCATAAAGGGGGGAAAGAGGATAAGTCTTAGTCTGTGCTCATCTTTCACCTTCCTCAACTCCCAAAACCCTGCCACTGTATCCTTAGCACAATGATGATGCTCAGTGTGCAATGCCCTTAACATGGTGATGATAATGCTGCTACTGGCAAATTTCCCTAGAAATAAATATCCAGCCTATCCTAGGACCTGTTCTTTGCTGAAGACAGTTTCCCTGCAGAGTGTCTAGTTCTCCTATAGCCCTTCTATCATTGGGCTAGCCTGCTGCTGCATTTACACCCTTCTTCCCCTACTTCATGCAGGCCCCTGGCTCTGAGTTTCATGGTATCACCTTACATCACCCACTTGCAAATTTTCTGTACATTTACATAAAAATAAAAACTACCAAAAAATACTATTCCCCTTCTAGCCATCACTATATTTTCTTGGTTCCCTTTGCAACAAAAGTTGCCTATAGTTACTGTCTTCAATTCATCCCTCCCATTCCCTTTTTTTTGTTTGTTTTTAATTGCAGTTTTTGGCCAGGGCTGGGTTTGAACCTGCCACCTCCAGCATTTGGGGCTGCTGCCCTACTCCTTTGAACCACAGGCGCCGCCCACTTTTTTTTTTTTTTTTTTGGTGAGACAAAGTCTCACTCAGTCACCCTGGGGTTGAGTGCCGCGGTGTCATACCTCGCAGCAACCTCCAACTCCTGGGCTCAAGCAATTCTTTTGCCTCTCAAGCAATTCTTTTGCCTCAGCCTCCCAAGTAGCTGGGACTACAGACGCCTGCCACAACATGTGGCTGTTTTTAGAGACAAGGTCTTGCTCTTGCTCAGGCTGGTTCTTGGCCTGCCAGAGTGCTAGGATTATAGGCATAAGCCATTGAGCCGGGCCTCCCATTCCTTCTTAAACTTAATCTAAATCAGGGGCCTTTGTCCTCCATACCCCACTGAGTCCCCCAATGAGGAATCTGAGAATTCTCAGATCTAACCCTCCCTCATTAGTCACTGCCATGTCCCCCATGGGTCATGGCCCACTCCACACACTTTCTTCATCGGTTTCTAGAACTCTAGACTCTGCATACCTACCCTCTCCCTCATTTCCCCACCTGCTTAATGCTGGAATGACTCAGTCTATACCCATTCTCTTGGCATTCTCAGTCCAGTTTCAGAACTTTCAATATGATCCACAGCAGTGGTCCTCAGTATCCCCTGGAAGGCTTGTTAAAACACAGATTTCTGATTCATGAGATCTGAGGGAAGAGTCCTAGAATTTCTACTTGTTCTTTTTTTTTTTTTTGAGACAGAGCTTCAACCTATCACCCTGGATAGAGTGCCGTAGCATCACAGCTCACAGCAACCTCCAATTCCTGGGCTCAAGCGAGTCTTCTGTTTCCACCTCCCAAGTAGCTGGGACCACAGGCGCCTGCCACAGCGCCTGCCACAACGCACGGCCGTTTTTTGGCTGCAGCCGTCATTGTTGTTTGGCGGGCCTGGGCTGGATTCGAATGGACCAGCTCAGGTGCACGTGGCTGGCGCCTTTGCCCGTTGAGCCACAGGCGCTGAGCCAGAATTTCCACCTGTAACAAGTTCCAAGGTCATGTAGATGCTGCTGGCCTGGGAGAGCACCTTTAGAGCCACTAATGTATATACTAACAATTCCTCAATTTTAATCTCTAACTCAGGCCTTTCTCTCTATATCCAACTGCATTTCCACTTAGAAGGCTGATAAACCTCTTAAAATACATATTTAAAATGAAACTCACAACTTGCTCATTCTTTTTCATTCAATTGATGGCAACTCTACATCTTCACAGGTGCTTGGACTGAAAAATCATCATCGATACCTTTCTTTTTCTTTTCTTTTTTTGGCAGTTTTTGGCTGGGGATGGGTTTGAACCCGCCACCTCCAGCATATGGGGCCAGCACTCTAGTCCTTTGAGCCACAGGCACTGCCCAGGCCTTTCTTTTTCTTAAACTCATACCAAATCCATTGGAAGAAAATGCTTGAGATTCTATATCCAGATCTGACTACTTCACATCATCTCCTTTGAAAATACCCTGGTGCAAACCACCATCATGTTTAGCTTGGATTATTATAAAAACCCTTACTGGAAAATTCTTAACCTACAAGCTGGTAAGATCCATTAGAAAATCTAAGTTGGATTGTGTTGTTCTGTTGTTCAAAACCCTGGGATGGCTCATTTTGCCCAGGGTAAAGCCTAAAGTCCTTCTCATGGCCTGCAAAGCTCTACGCCCCAGCCCACTACCCCCGTGACTGTCTCTCCTCCTGCTCTCCCTGTGTTCCTTCCACTCCAGCTGGCTTCCCTGCTGTGCCCTGAACATGCCAGACATGCTTCTTTCTTAGGACCTTTGCTCTAGTTGCTCCTTCTGCCTGGAATGTTCTTCCCCCAGATGTCAGTTGGGGGAAACATGCCCATGGCTTTGTTTAAGTCCCACCCTCACATAAGAGCCACCCTGACCACCCTATAAAATGCTATTGCCCCTATTCCCTCTCCCCTATTCCCCCAACCCTACCCTACTTGTCCTCTTTCCTTAGCATTATCACCTTCTAACATACTCTATGATTTATTTATGAATTAAGCCTGTTGCCTTGTCATCTCTGCTGGAAAAATCTTTGCCTGATTTGTCCACTGATGTGACCCAAGCACCAAGAAAAATAACTAGCACCAGGGATGCTAAATAAATTCCTTTGTTCAGTGAATGAATGAAATCCCAGGACCATGGATCTGGGATAGACAGATGGCAGGAAACAGCTCAAATTTATTATCTAAAATGAAGGAATTACCACCTTTTACTACTTGAGATAACTGTGAAACTCAATCTCAGGACGTAGGTCTGGACAGAGACCAGGGTGTACTAAAAGAAGCCACTTCCAGCCATTCAGTAAGTCACAGAGACAGCTGACCCATGGAGGTAACTGTTTTCTTCTTGGGCATATGAATGCTAACTCTCTTCCGTCAGGGTCAAGAGCAACTACTAATCCTGAGCAAGGGATTTCCTCATGGAGAGCGGAGAATTAAAACAGCAACATCCTGGGCGGTGCCTATGGCTCATCGAGTAGGGTGCCGGCCCCATATACCAAAGGTGGCGGGTTCAAACCCAGCCTCGGCCGAACTGCAAAAAACAGAAAAATAGCTGGGCGTTGAGGCGGGCGCCTGTAGTCCCAGCTACTTGGGAGGCTGAGGCAAGAGAATCGCCTAAGCCCAGGAGTTGGAGGTTGCTGTGAGCTACGTGATGCCACAGCACTCTACCAAGGGTGATAAAGTGAGACTGTCTCTACATAAAAAAACCCAGGCTCGGCACCTGTAGCTCAACGGGCTAAGGTGCCAGCCATGTACAACTGAGCTGACGGGTTCGAATCCAGCCCAGGTCCGCCAAACAACAATGATGGCTGCAACCAAAAAATGGTCGGGCGTTGTGGTGGGCGCCTGTAGTCCCAGCTACTTGGAGGCGGAGGCAAGAGACTTGCTTGAGCCCAGGAATTGGAGGTTGCTGTGAGCTGTGATGCCACAGCACTCTATCAAGGGTGACAGCTTGAGGCTCTGTCTCAAAAAAAAAAAAAACAAAAAACCCAGCAACATTGCAGCTGTGCTCAGTGCTTTTGTACATTATCTTGTTTCATTTTCCCAGTGAGCTAGCTACAGATCCTGTGATTTCCAATCTGTGATGAGAAAACCGAGGCTCTGAGATGTTAAGGACTTGCTCGAGACACACAGCTCAGGAGCTGTGCAGCTCAGACTGTAACACAGGCCAGACTGACAGGTGAGCCAATGCCTGGTTTGCCTCAGCTATCCTAAGAGCCCTCACCATGAGAGAGATCTTTTTGTGAGGCCCTCCTGGTGGCATAGGTCCCAGCTGCCCAGACCTCTCTGCTTCTCACCAAAGCCCCACCTGGATATGGTGGCGAGACAAGCGTAAAATCTCATGTGCCATCATCAAGGTCTTTGAGTCCATCACCAGGTAGAGTAGATGCAGGAGGGCAAGGAAGCCTGCCCCTCTCAGGTCTGTGGCTGGATTTGCTCCTGTAACAGAAAGGAAACAGGGTGTGAAAATGAGCCATGCTTAAGAAAGTCCCTGTTCCCCTGAGTTTCAAGTGCTCAGTGTGGGAAGCCCACTCTGATCCTGGTCTTTTCCTGGAGCCAGAGGAGCATGACAGGTGCAGGTCTGCTTCCTGCCACACTGCTGGGAGTGGCTCTAACGTGCTGAGCAGAGGCTATGGGACTAAACAGCTGGGGACTCCAGGGCCATGGGGTAGGGCCCTCCCTCTTGGTTTCTTGAAACCTCCAGGTTTTTGTTGCTGTAACCCTTGATAGTCATTTCTCCACATACCACCAAAGTGATCTTTTACCAAAAAAGGTTGCACTTCTGACTCTGGGACAAGATGAATTAATGCACCTCTCTCCATTTCTCCCACTAAGCACAGCTAAAAGCTCTGAACAGTACTATATAAAACACATATAAGAAAACTCTGGGCTCGGCACCTATAGCACAGTGGTTACGGAGGGTGGCAGGTTTGAACCTGGCCTGGCCTGCTAAACAACAATGACAACTACAACAAAAAACAGCCGGGTGTTACAGCCGGCATCTGTACTCCCAGCTACTTGGAAGGCTGAGGCAAGAGAATTGCTTAAGCCCAAGAGCTGGAGGTTGCTGTGAGCTGTGATGCCATAGTACTCTACCCAGGACAACATAATGAGACTCTCTCTCAAAAAAAAAAACAAAACAACAACTCTGGGCTGGGTGCAGTGGGTCACATTTGTATTCCTAGCACTCTGGGAGGCCAAGGTGGGTAGATTGCCTGAGCTCAGGAGTTTGAGACCAGAATGAGCAAGGGTAAAACCCTGTCTGTACTAAAAATAGAAAAACTGGCCAGGGGGGTCGGGGGGTTCATGGTGTGTGACACACCTTTTGGGAGCAGTACACAATTGTAAAAGGGATTTTACCTAACAAATGTAATCACTATAACCTGGTCTTTGTACTCTCAATGAATCCCCAACAATAAAAAAAAAAAAAGAAAAACTGGCCAGGCACTGTAGTGGTTGTCTGTAATCCCAGCTACTCAGGAGGCTAAGGCAAGAGGATCGCTTGAGTCCAGGAGTTTGAGGTTGCTGTGAATTATGATGATACCACAGCACTCTACCCAGGGTAACAGAGTGAGAGTCTGTCTCAAAATTTTTTTTTACTACCTATTTAATGCCATCCCTATTAAGATACCAACATCGTACTTTCAAGATTTGGAAAGAATGATTCTGCGTTTTATATGGAACCAGAAAAAAACCCCGCGTAGGTAAGGCAGTTCTTAGTAATAAAAACAAAGTTGGGGGCATCACCATGCCAGACTTTAGGCTGTACTACAAAGTCATAGTGGTCAACACGGCATGGTACTGGCACAAAAATAGAGACATAGACATTTAGAATCGAATAGAAAACCAGGAGATGAAACTAACATCTTACAACCACCTAATCTTTGATAAACCAATCAAGAACATACCTTGGGGGGAAAGACTCCCTATTCA
>CAUYON010195141.1:0-19546 GCA_963573935.1 Arctocebus calabarensis | reverse complement strand
GCCACCTTTTTTGTTTTTGAGACAGAGCCTCAAGCTGTCACCCTGGATAGAGTGCTGTGGCATCACAGCTCACGGCAACCTCCAATTCCTGGGCTCAAGCGAGTCTCCTGCCTCTGCCTCCCAAGTAGCTGGGACTACAGGCGCCTGCCACAACGCCCAGCCAGAGGCCAACTCTTTTTTATATGCTTTGCCCTTTGCAGCTTTCATTAACAGAGATAAGGAGATAAAACTTAACCATCTATATGAGTTTAAAATAAAATACGAAAAAAAAAAAATCTTTGTAATTCCCTGGATTCTTCTTTTTAATACCACAAAGATCTCATGAAACAATAATTTTGTTGATTCCCAATTAACTAAGCATTTGCTTTTGTGTTTAACATGTATATGCATGATTAGAGAAATGAACAGTTCAGAGGGCCTGCAACTCATTTAATATAATTTGAAATGGAACAACAGAGCACACTTGCTTATAAGCCTTAACAAATCACTGTTTCAAGTAATCACATAAGCTGACACCTATCCAAGCCTTTGTCTTCAATTTAACAGTGTAATGCTTTTCTGTAATAAGTATATTCATATTTGAACTAATGTGAATGCTGATGAAATTATATTATTTTTACCACCTTTCTGGACTACTGACGTGTGTTTGTATAGACTGTGCTTAATGTAAGAAAAAAAGAAGATAAACTAGGGCTTTTGTTCTTTCCTAAGAAGTCCTTAGAGAAATGCCTGATGGTTGGTTTTGTGAAGGAAATGTAGAAAGTAAGTCTGGAACATCTTGTCATAGCAGGAAGCAAGGAAGCTTTCAGTAACAACGGGGCTATATTCAAAAAATATATTCAAAAGGGTCTGAGATGCTGAGGTGCCCATCAGCTAAATGCAGGAAAATCTGAGAGACAAAGGGAGGAGCCACTGCCATGAAGTGACGCACGTGGCATCACAATGTGATTCTATGAGTTCACGTAGGTCACGGGTCACTCCAGGAAGAGGACAGAGAGCCAAACCATCATTCTAAAACCAGAGAGAGAAAAGGAAAGAATGCAGCATTAAAAAAAAAAAAAATTCCATAGAACTAAAAAAGAAACCAAAACACCAGTGTTATCGCTAGAAAATGAGGTATTGTTTATCTCCCAACATTTTTCTTCTTCCTGCCGTACGGCAAACCCATCTTCTCAGGTCTAGACACCTCAGAAGCAGAAATGTCATAATGATACTTCACCTGAGCATACATCCATGTAAATATGCATTGAGATAGGGGCCTGGAGTGATATCGCAGAAGTCCCCAAGTGCCATGACTTCCTTTTATCTATCTCCCCAAACCAGGCCTCTACAAATTGACTAGAAGTGGTTTCCAATTATTTATGAGAAGGATCCATTTGTACAAAAGACATGCTACCAGCAAGCTCCAATTTATAAAACAGACAAAAGCAGGGCTGCTCTGGACGGGCTAGAGGGAGGGGGAGCCCTGGAGCCTACAGCAAGCCAGGCGGAGGTTTCTGAGGGCACCCTGCAAATTCCCTAAGTTCTTAGCATTGAGTTACAACATAAACACACTAAAAGAAAAGAGAAAACGAAAACAAACTCTCGACATTTCACTTTATCAAGTGAATTTTCAGAGAGAGGGCATCCCCCCTAAATATTTTTTATTTCACCACAGTAGAGGACAACAATCTACCACCATTGCTCTCCGATTTCACTCTCTTTAGGGTAGAAATGTTTTGTATCTGCACTGATTAATAACAGGCCATTTTACACTTACTCTCAGCCTAAAGGCCGAGAAGCCACATAACAAGACCTTTTCAAACATAGCTAGTGCAACTGAGGAGGTAAACATTTTATTTTGTCTAAGTTTAATTTAAATTTAAACACCACGTGTGACGACTGGCTATCCCATTATACAGGACAGACAACAGCTACAAGTTTTAACAGCACTGAACAGAAGGGTCTGTGTTTTCTGAATTGCAGACTGGAAGGATAAGGTGGGAAGTCCAGCTCCTTACAGTCCTCAGCTTTCTATTAACCAGACCCTAACGATTCACTGTGTTATGTAAAGAAGCCCATTTAACTTAACTGAACCGCTCACTTCTTCCCTTATCTTTACCAAAGATACCCCTTATCTTTATCAAAAATAAACTACCTATAGGACATAAAAGAAGAATCAATAAGTGTTCAAGTATATATAACTGGAAAATGTCCAAGGAGAAAAACGGTTATTGAGGGAAAAATAGCCTGTATTGTGGGGGCGCCTGTAATCCTAGCCACTGGGGAGGCTGAGGCAAGAGAATTGCTTGAGCGCAAGGGTTGGAGGTTGCTGTGAGCTGTGACATCATCGCACTCTAACATGGTGACAAAGTGAGGCTCAAAAGAACAAAAAAAAAAAAGAAAAGAAAATTTAGGGCAGCAAGGACTTGCCACATCCTATATATGTAAAAGACAAACATGTTTCTACATATCCCTGTGAAATAAACTGTACAGATATAAGTTTTATGAAACGACTGCATTCAATTAATATCAGCAAGGTATATGGAAAACAAATCCTTAAACACATACGGTACTAAATGCCTCATGCCAATTATAGAAAACATACGGAGAAGAAGAACCGCAGAAAAAGTTTATGAAGCAGTGGAGAACAACTGTACATAGGATACCTCTGAATGAAAATACTCAACCCTAAGGAATATAAGGAACTGTTTTTAGGTGAGAAACTCAAAATGCCTTAAATACTCTTTCATATAATGCCACATCAATTCAAAAACTCTAAACTTTTCCCTATTTTGTCTTAAATATGTTTTCATGATAGTAACTTAGGGGGGGATAAAAGCTAAGACGTAGTTTATGAGCTACATATACATACATAGTGATAATTCAATCATCTAATTTTTGGTGTAGGCTATAAAGACACCCAGTGACATTCAGTGACAAAAACTGAATCATAAGAATATTTGAAGGTAAAACAATACCTATAGACACTTAAAAGATTCTTTATACGCCTAATTTTAACCCAGTATGTATTAGTGTAAACTTTGTATATTGTGATTCACTTTCCAAATGATGATAAGATTCATCTCCATAAGATTTCAAAGACCTTTACACGAGAAGCACATATAAATATAGTCACTTTCAGAGAAGGAAAAATGGTATTATTAACTTTGATTGTTTCTCTCTCTTTTGGAAAGTAAAAGTGAAGGACACCAGGAGACATGAAAACACAGAAGAAAGATAAAAACCTCCTCTCCCTTGTTACTTCTTTTCTTACAAATAGAACTGTAATTGTGATTTGTAAAGAAGGACACTTTTAGAAAAAGCACCTACCTTCTTTAATCTATTATTGCGTGCCAGAGCTTTTATCTAGGTTTATGTGATGCAAGTGGAACTTGGCAATGGAAAAGTTAAAATACAAGTGCTGTTGAAATGCTGCTATTTGTTCCATTTGTCTAAAAAGACACCAAAAGTGAGAAACTGACCTTTTTCACTAAATACAGACAGAAATGCAACCCATACACGCTCCACTCAAATACCACATCGCAGACTTTGTCTGTGCATGGAAGCTCACACCTGTAATCCTAGCACTTTGGGAAGCTGGAGTGGGAGGATTGCTTGAGGCCAGGAGTCTGAGACCAGCCTGGGCAAGAACAACACTCTGCACCTCTACAAAAAATAGGAGAATCAGCCACGCGTGGTGCATGTGCCTGTAGTCCTAGCTGCTTGGGAGACTGAGGCAGAGGATCGCTTGAGACCAAAAGTTTGAGCTATGATGAGGCCACTGAACATTAGCCTAGGTGACAGGCCAAGACCCTATCTCAAAAAAAGAAAAGAGGGGAGGGGAACAGAAAAGGGGGGACAGAGTCGATTCCTTTAATCTTTGGTATTTTTTATGTTAAATAATTTATTAGACTATTTTTGAATATCTTATAATATGCAATTAACAGGCCCTTAATGAAAGTACTTAGAGAAGATATTTCCATGCCAGATATACCATCATAAGCCCAATTTATAAAGCAAATTATGCATGTTTATTCCAAAATTTCACCTTGTCCCCTACATTTGACTTTTTAGTAACCTATATATATCAAGCTCTGAAGACAGTATGTATGAGTGTATCTAGCCTTAACATTTCCTTTATGACAGATTGCATTCATGTGGCTGAGTACACATTATCAATAACATCCTATTCTAACAATAATGTATAATTTGTTGTTTTATTTTAAATTGACAGATAAAATTCTATGTATTTATTATGTATAACTTGATGTTTTGAGGTACATATAGTTACATCGTGGAATGACAAAAATCTACATACTTAACATGTGTACTCCCCCCAGAGTTATCATCTGTGGCAAGAATACTGTATATCCATACGCTTAGTATATTTCAAGAATACATGGATATGAAACCAAAGCATCATTTCTAACTCACTATAACTAATTTTCTTTGTCACTACCTTAGAGAGAAAAAAGAAGTTCTTTTTCAATGCATGCAAAATATTTTTTTGTTTAAAATTTATTTATCTTTTAAAGTATGTTATGAGGAATAAGGTTTTAATTATTATTATATGTTTTATTTCTTTCAGTTTCAATACATAGTCAAAAAGAACCACAGCAATATATAAGACGTTTAATTTCTTTACTATAGAAAGCAATTTTTCAAATTCACTTTGAAGAGAATTTACCACTCCCTAAATGAGTAATCTAGCATTGATTATTTTTTTCTTAAAAATATTTTTAAAATAAAGTAAAGGGCATTCCAATCATTTATAAATACTTCATAACTAAAGATCAAAGAAAACCAATTTAACTTGATCACCCGTGGTGTGTCTATCTGGACCAGGGGCTCTCAGATGACAGAGATTTTGCCCTCTCTCAGGGGGCAAAATGTCTGGAGACACTTTTTGTTTTCAGAACATAAGGAGGGTGCTCCTGGAATGCAAGGGGTAAAGGTCAGGGATGCTATAAATATCATAAAATGCACGGGACATCCCCACATAACAAAAAATTAGCCAGCCCAGAATATCAATACGGACAAGGTTACAAAACACTGTCTTGGAACAGTTCACTGACACTGATGAAAACCTCAACATTTAACAAAAAAAGGGAAGTTTTAAGACTATTTCTAATATACTGTTTTCTTAAAACCACTAATTTTAGGTGTTTCTAGTATAGTTTTAGGACATAGACTCAGAATAGATTTGAGTTTCTGGGCTTGGGAATATGGATAACACCCAAATTTCTCTTTTTGTCCTAAGCTAGAACCAAAGTTGGCTTGACTTAAAAGTTTAGTTCACAGGCTTAGGCGGCATAAATATTGTCACCAATTACAAGAATGAAGCTGTGAAATGGAGCAGACATTGCACTGATGTCTGTCGGTGAATAGATGTGGTTCCCATCTCTCATGGTGGAGCTTAGCTCTTCTCCCAGGGAACAGTCTCAGGAGAGAAATACTCAGTTCCAGGGAATGTGCTTTCAAATCAGTGCTAGCAACAGAAATAGAAAGGGGAACGGGGAGAAGCCATCACGAATTGCTAAGGAAAGTGAAATTAAAGAATATTCTCTTCATAATCCCAGTGTCATCCTCATGACAAATACCCATCTGTCTATTAACAACACAAGTAGCACATAAATTAGAAAACAAGTATGTAATTATTATATCAAACCGAAAGATTATCTAAAGAAAGGTAACGAGGACAAATATTAATTGTATATATTCGAAACATAACGCCCCTCTTCTCTCACTCTGCATGTATATTTTGTTCAGTTACACTGTATGAATCTTTACTGTTAGTACCCTCTTCAAGCCTACTCCCTCCTTCAATGAAACCATACATTGATAAAAATCTGAAAAAAAGTTACAGATCATCTTGCGTAACCTCCTCATTTAAAAGACAATGAATGAAGGGAAAAGGCATAATGACCTCAAGTGTAATGACCTCAAATGTAATGACCACATTAACCTCAAAATACTCATCTGTTGGTCTCGGAGGAGGGTTTAAAACCAATCTGTTTCTTGTGTACAGCACTGCATCTCCTTTTACCATCTGACTTATGAAAACACAGGCAGCCACTTCAGGTGAGGTCACAATCAATTCTGAAATGAGCACCATCAAGAGAAGATTTCTCCTTTAATTGATGAAGAGACCATATTGGGATTGGCACAAATGAAGGGGGAAGGCAAACTTAAAGGTGGAATAGAAGACGGAAGGATCTCAGTGGACGAAGGTATCTGACATTCACTGTCCTAGAAGGCCAACAAATAATTCACAAAGGAAAGCTCTCTCCATGAGTCAAAAATTACCCCAGAGGTCAATCTTTAACTTAGTAACCTTTTAGTATGTCCTTGTGTGTCTTAGCGTCAAAAAGATTACAGATGTGCTTAGGAAGTAAAATGATTACCCAGAAACAGATTTTTTTAACTTCTTACATGTAATTGGATGAATAACATACAGACACGTGTTTATATGATCTTAAGGTAACTTTATTTTACATATTACCATCAAGTTCCTTTTATGTTTTTTTTTTTTTTCCTCTTTGATTTAAGTTTTAGCAAGGATGCGTGTTGACTAATTGGGAAAATACAGGAGAATGTTACACGGTGAATTCACAGAGTCATGCCATCTAGTCATCTCGGTGGAGAGATGTTAGCTTGAGTGCACTTTATTATAGAGTTGCTGAGGGCAACACGGCCATATTGAAAGAAGAGATGAAGACACACAATGGTTATTTTTCAAAAGCTGTTGGCACTATAAAGTGATTTGATAATAAAGTATGAACATTTCCCGCAGCAATAAAGGCACTATGCATTTCCCATACCAAGATGTATCTTTCCCATAGTCACTCTGAGAAAATATACTCAAGACCTCCAGAAATAGGCTTTGTAAAATGCTGTCGTTTTTATTATACTTCTATAAAATACTCAAACAAAATACACCATACAGATATCAAAAAAGAAGTTTAAAGTCATTAAAAGCCTACTGGGAAACTAGAGGCAGAAACTTCTCAACACCAAACTTTCTAGATATAAATTGTAATCTTAAATGAACTGATTATTCCATAAAAGTAAAGGAAGTGTGAAATAAAAATATCAATCAAATTTCTCTGCTGGATTTAGGCTTCAGAGAGGTCTTTTGGAACTTAGAATTTTATGCCATATTACCAAGTTGAGAAGTATCCATACAATACTACAAAGTGCAAGAAGCCTCCATACTAACATAAAGAGGAAGCCGATCGGGGACAGAACTGGCACAGATGTCACAAGATGGGCAGGAGGGTGCCTGTCTATTAGGTGGGCAATTTAAGTTGCAAATTACAATGGCTTTTTAAGAATTTCTCTGCCTTTTGTGGTCTACTCAATAATGTTTCTATCATAAACTGAATAGACTGACCATTTCCTTCATAATATTTTCTTTTATATTTTTAATCACAGTTAATCAAACAAGTATCACCTTGTAAAAACAACCTAAACAGCCACATTTTAGAAAATGTGCCCACTTCTTGGCACAGCAATTGTCAACAGGGTCAAAACTATTCATTGCATAAATCTTCCCTATTTTCAAATGTGTCACTTTGGATTGGCCCATATACTCCATACACAAAGTGCCTGCTGATAAAGTGAAAATATGTGCTCATATATTACACATATGAACTATACTATGGGTGAATAAATACATTGTTAAACACACAAAATTAGAAATTTTTTAAATGAGATAAAAAAATAAAAGTTCTACAATTTTTTCCTATGCCACATAAATCGTTAGGGAACAACAGCCCTAGATATTCTCTAGTCTGGACTTTTTTTAAACCTATATTTTAGGTGACCATAGTCAAAAATGAGAGCTTTTCACCATCTGTCCACCAGTCTCCATGTGACAGTGGAGGTTAACATAATGCAACACACAAAAGGTGCTGTTTGAGATCATCATACAATGTCCTCATTGTTTAATTATAAATTGTAGCTACACTAAATTTGAATAACTACCCTATGGACTGTGTTTTTGTTTGAAAAATTAATTCCTTCATTCTTTTGTTCCGTTGATATTTCTGAACGCCAGGCTAAATGATAAAAGACATATAACAATATGTGAGACAACAAGGTTCCTTATACTAACACAGTGCATTTCAGAGTTAAGAGACAGAAAAATACAAGTACACTTTTTGTTTTAATTTTTTTAAGTCTAAAGTGCTATTTAAAAAATTGAACAAAATAGTGGGATAGAGAATAACTGGTCTATTGGTAGGGAGGGGGAGACTTTACTTCTTTATTTGGGGTCACAATGAAGGACTCCAAAGAGGTGGTATAGGAACCTTAATGCAAATGACAAGACAAAGTAAAGAAGACCTTCCCAAGGCAAGGGACAAACTGCCCAGGGCACAGGCTCAGGGGCAGGGATGAGGCTGGTATGGCTGGAGCCCAGAGGGCCCCCCAAGAGACTGACAGGAGGCAGGCTGGGAAAACAAAGTGGGCCTGATCACACAGGGCCTGTGGGCAACCGAGATGGGATTTCAATTGAAATGCAGTGGAAGACACTGGAGGGCTTTATGCTATGACACGGTCTGATTTATATTTAGATGACTCCTCCAGTGGCTGTGTGCCAACGGTTCAAAAAACAGCAATCTGCCCCATGCCCTCCCCGCCCCCAAGCCTCTGTGGAGACTACCCATCCATTTATTTCCACACAGCCATTATTAAGCTGTATTGTGAAGTGCTTGGACCCTTTAGAAAATCCTCCCCAGTTTCACTTTTCAGTGATCCCAGGGCAGTCTCTTCTTCCCAACTCTGTTTAGAACAATCAGAAATAATGTCACTTTCTAATGTTGTGAGCCGCCTTTCTCTGCTCCAACACAGCAACATGCCCTGGGAAACCAAGTGATTTTTTTTTCCCTGCTAGCATCTCCCGTAGAGAAGTTTAACACACTTCAGAAATTTTACTTAAAAAGTAAAGCACCTGATGTTAGGTCTCATTTGCGTTCATGAAAAACGCAAATAGAAAGAAATCTGCTTTCATGTAGAAAGGAACGGGTGGCATTCCAGATCTCCATGGTCACATTTTCTTTTAAATCTGTGATTCCGGAAAGGCTTTCTATACTCACTTAAAAAAAAAAAGAAAGAAAGAAAGAAAGAAATTAAATTTCTAAAGTTTACTAGATCAAAGTCTCTTTTTTTGACCCTTTTAAACCTTTTAATGTTAGCAGTGATACTAATACCTAATAGTGCACTGGAATATAGACTATTAGAAAACAGGGCCTTTCCGATAATTCAAAAATCCCTTTATTCAGGATTTAGAAGGAGGGCCTGCTGTGAGTCAATTGCTGGCTAGCTTCCCAAATTAGTTTTTCATTCTTAGTTATCTTTTACATTCCATCCCTTAGTCTTCACGCCAGGATTTCCTCCATTATTGAAGGAAGGCTTTTAAAACCCCAACATGAAGCCATTTAATTTCTGAGTTTTTCTTTTTTTCTTTTTTTGCAGTTTTTGACCAGGGCTGGGTTTGAACCCACCACCTCTGGCATATGGGGCCAGCGCTCTACTACGTTGAGCCACAGGCATTGCCCCCTTAGTTTTTCTTATAAGTTACTTAAATAGGCTTGAGACTACCAGAATTTAATCTTCTGTCTTAAAAATACATTACAAAACACTACAGTTTTGTATATGGGAGGAGGGGAGTGTAAAACACACGGGAAAAAAAAAAGCTACCTTATTCTTCATCTCAGGTCAATGAATCTATTCCCTCTCTGGGTTGTGGCCTTGCCATTTGATTTAGCCAAAAGAATGAGACACAACTAACATTGGGTGTCTTCTAACTCACGCCTAAAGAAGTCCAAGAAACCTCCAGAAAAAATTTTGCACAGTCCCTTCCACTTGCTGCTTTGGGGTCCCATGCTAACACCACCATGCAAACAAGCCCAGGCTGATCTGGTGAAGGAGGAGAGAACATGGGAAGCAGAGATGAACCACCTGATTGAGCAATCTTCAAACAGTCAATCCCCAAAGGACCTGGCAACTGGCCACAGACTGAGGAGCAAACCAGGCAAGATCAGCTAAGCCGAGCAAACAACAGCAGAACCACCTTGCTGAGCCCAGTTCAAACTCTTGATTCAGATTTAGAGATAAATAAATGGTTATTGCATTAAGTTATTATTTTTGGAGATGGTTTAGTATACACAGCAAAAGCTAGCAACAACAAAGTGCTAAAGATTTATCTCCTCCGGTAAAAAACAATGAAAAACAAGTGTATGTTTTCTTCACTTCAAAAACTCACAGGCAATGTGGCTTCTTATGGTTACATCTAAAGTAATCTGATCCTCCTCAATAGTAATCAACTGGTCAGATCACTATCATTAAGCTTCAGTTAGGTAGGCCACTGGGTTGGAGCTTATGTGTTCCTCTTTGCTCCTTTTCCCAATTATAAATATTCCCTACCACGTAGCTCAGAGACAGCAAAATTGTTCTAAAATGTCCTTAACCTTAATTGGCTAAAACCACATAGCATGATGTTCCTTCCTGGTAACATAATGGAAGTGACGTATGTATCTGAGATCTCAATTGTTCTCACCAAGCACACCAACAGGTAGTAGTTAGGAAAATTTTAGACACTGTTTTTCTTAAGTAATTTCTGGCCAGGGATAAATGCCACAATTCAAGTAAGGTTAATAATTTAAAGGGGTTTTTTGTTTGTTTTTTTGAGATAGAGTCTCAGTCACTGGGTAGAGTGTGAGGGAGTGGAGTCATCGTAGCTCACAGCAACTTCAAACTCTTGGACTTAAGTGATCCTCTTGCCTCAGCCTCCTAAGTGGCTGGGACTTCAAGAAAAACTACCTGGGAAATAGTTAGTTTTCCTACTTTAGTAGGGACATGGGGTCTCACTCTTGCTCAAACTGGTCTGGAACTCCTGAGTTCAAGCAATCCACCAACCTTGGCCTCTCAGGGTGCTAGGAATATAGGTGTGAGCCACAGTGCCCAGCCTCAAAAGCTTTTTAAAAGAATGACATTTTGACTAGTAAGTATGTTCTTCAGGCCAGTTCCTGACAACACACTGGATTTGTCTCTCCTTGGACAGGAACTGGTCAACTTGGCTAGTTACTAGAATGTGTGAAAATGTGAGGAAACTTGATAACTATTGATAGTAATAAATGAATTCAGCATGACAAGGTCAATATAAAAATCAACTATATCATATACTCACAAAAATCAGAAAACAAATGTTTTAAAAATGTGCTATTTACAACAGCATTAAAAATATTAAAAAATCAAGAATGTAAATATAATAAAATTCACAATAACAAAAGTTCACAAGATTTCAATGCAGAAAATTATATAGCATTAGTAATGAATCAGATGACTTAAATAGAGACTCGAAATATGGTTTAAAAACTTATTACTGTAAAGATGTCGATTTTTCAGAAATTAATATGTGAATTCATTGTGATTCTGACAAATTTCAGCATACTTTTCTTATGAAATAGAAAAACTGATTATACAATTCATAATGAAATACAAAGACACAAAATAGTCAAGAGAATTTTACAGAAGAACAAATGTAGCCTTGGGATAGGCAAAGATTTTTGAAACAAGGCAAAAGTAGTAATGATAAAATTAGATGAATTGGAATTAATTAAAATTAAAATGTCTGTTCATTTAAAGATATTATTAAGAAAAGGAAATCCACAGAGTGGAAGAAGATATTTCCAAGAAATACATCCACTGGGCACGGCAGCTGAAGTCAGTCCTAGCACTCTGGAAGGCCAAGGTGGGTGGACTGCTTGAGCTCAGGAGTTGGAAACTAGCCTGAGCAAAAGCGAGACCCCATCTCTAAAAAATTAGGTGGGCATTGTGGCTGTGTCTGTAATCCCAGCTACTTGGGAGGCTAAGGCAAGAAAATCACTTAAGCCCAAGAGTTTGAGGTTGCTCTGAGCTGTGGTGCTACAGCGCTCTACCACGAGGGAGACAAAGTGAGACTCTGTCTCAAAAAGAAAAATAAAAAGGAAAAAGAAAAGAGAGAGAGAGAGGGAAGGAGGAAGGGGTCCACCACAGGCTTGACATTACTCATTTTTATTGTGTTGTCTCTCTTTCCTTTGGAAAGAGTGATTTACAAAAGAGATTAACCACATAGCCAATAGACATATGAAAAGGTGTTCAACAATGTTAGTCTCTGGAGAAATGCGAATTATTGCCCCAATGCAGAACCACTTACACGCTCATTAGCATATTTAAAATTAGAAACTGGACATCGATACATGGTGACACGGTTGTGTAACAAATTAATATCCATATATGGTTGATGGGAGTACAAATTGGTAAAAACTTTTCTTTGAAAACTGTTCCGCAGCATTTAATAAAGCTAAATATAGGGCGGCACCTGTGGCTCATCGAGTAGGGCTCTGGCCCTATATACGGAAGGTGGCGGGTTCAAACCCGGCCTCGGACGAACTACAAAACAGAAAAATAACAGGGCATTGTGAGGGGCACCTGTAGTCCCAGCTACTCGGGAGGCTGAGGCAAGAGAATCACCTAAGCCCAGGAGTTGGAGGTTGCTGCGAGCTGTGTGACGCCATAGCACTCTACCAAGGGCAATAAAGTGAGACTCTGTCTCTACAAAAAGAAAATAATAATAAAGCTAAATATATACCAACCATATCACCAAGCAGTTTCATTGAATTATACCTAACATTAACATAGTTATTATTTTAAAGAAAGAGATGCAACTAGAAATAACCTGAATATTCATCAATACTAGGATGAATAAAATTGTGGCATATTCATAAAATCAAATACTTGTTTATTGCAATAAAAATCTAACACTTCTGAGAAATTATAATCTAGTTTTCCTAGAAATCACTTATCAATGCATACTTTATCTTAGTTACTCGCTAATCATTTTGAAAAGACAATTGATCAATAAGAACAACATAGTCAAAGGTATAAACAAATTAGAGTTGTACTCAAATTCTCCAGAAACATATAGAAAAAGCAGATCAGTCAATAAGAAGCCCAAAGCACTGAGAAGCTAAAGACTTAGGTCTTCAGGAGCTGGGATCAGATACAGCAGAGACTTTTAGTCTAGAGTGGAGGAAGAAGAGAGGAGAAAAAAGTACTGAAACTTGAGGAAAGGAATCCAAGTGGAAAAGAGACCTGTGTGTCCAAGAAGGAAAAACAAAAAATGCAGTCCAAACAAAGGGGCAGAAACATTCAAGGAACCCAAATTCTAGACCAACTTTAGCACAAACTTTTCTTAACCTTGGCCAAATCACTCTCCTTCTTTGCCTCAGTTTCCCTAGCTGCTCTTTCTTATATTACATAACACTTATTACCCTTCAGTATATAATTACATGTTATATGAATTATTTTCTAGTTTTATTGGTATTATCCCCCTCTCCCGTAGACTCTACAAGTATATTCTACAAAAAATTTTCTACAAAAATTTTAAACATTTACGACTTTGAAAATGTATTTGGGTACTTAAAAAAAGTATTTGAAAGTACTTAAATGAAATGTATATGGGATAATCTTATTTTGGAAAAAAACATCAGAAACAATGCAGCAAACCATTGTAGCTTGTTCCAGCTCATGGGTTGACAGAGATGGTGGTGGCCGTGCTAAAGGTATACTAATTTGCTACACTGACTACTTTTTATAGGACACAGCACTGGGCTACTTGACAGTAGACTTTTTTTGTAAAGCCTACAAAACCTACTGTCAGGTAAAAGAAAAGTAAAAAGAGGTAAAAAGAAGTAAAATCTCATAAAATAATAACCCAATCTCAGAAATATGTGTTTTCTTTCTTTTCTTTAAATATTAATATCCAGGCAAAATAATTTTAAAAATTTAACAACTAGTTAGGAAGAAATTTATTTAATGATAAAGCCAAATAATTAAAATATAGTACCAAAAAAATCTATATACAAATACAGAGGATGCCAAAAAAAATGTGAGCACCTCTTGTAATTGCAGAAGTCAAATGTGACTTGAGCAGTATAAATTCAGCACAGTTATTTTTCTTTCTTAAAATGTGTGTGTATGTATATATATATAGGCACCCTCTATATTTATTAAATGTCAGCTCTATTTCCCACAACATGTAATGCCTCTCAGACACAAACATTAGACAAGGGCAACTTCTTTGACAAATTTGATTCTTTAGAAATGCAAAAATGTGCAACATTAGCAAACCATGAAAGATGCTTTAGGATCCAAATAAACAGTTGAATGATAAACATTATATGTGTGTATAGGAGGAAAATATGATCTTACTGGTCAAAAAGTGGTATTTGAGAAAGATCTTGAAGAATATAGAATCTTGATTTGAGAGGAGTAAAAGTAAAAGATATTTCAAAAATAAACGTATAATTTAGATGTTGCTATGTGTAAAGCAATTTAAGAAACCAATAAATCAGCCATTATGAATTCACTATAGTTTTGGTGTAGGAAGGAATTAAGATGTAGTTAAAGTCACCTTGTAGCAGGGCCTTTACACAGGCTGAGTTTATCCCACAGGACAGTAAATCTCAAACCTCATCAGTAAAAAAGGAAGAATAGAGTTGGAGTTAGTATCCCCCAAATTCTACATATGAACACTAAATGTCTTCGGGAAAAAAGGTGAGAATTATGATAGCAACGGGCTATAATTTAGGTATCAGGGAACTAGATCATAATAATCATAGCTCTGCATTCCAAGAAAACTTACTCAAACCACACAACTGCCATGATAACATAATCCCAGTTTTTCTCCTATGGCATGAAACATTTCTGATTTTCTTGGTATCAATATCTATATAAAATATATGACATCCATTTTGTAATTTGCAATCTCAACTCCACAGAAGCAGATTCATGGTTGGGCTGAATGGGAGTCGAATTTACCGCTTTCTCATTATCTTAGTTCAAGATGGCTCTGGAGACAATTCCTGACACTGCCATGCTTCAAATTCCATCTGCGTGAAATGAAATAATGACTGCCTCCAGCCTACCTCATCAAAATGAGTGGGCTGCAAAAGCACATGAAAATCAGGAATGCAGGAAGGATTCTGAGGAAACAAGCTTCTGTTCCTATCATTAAAAACAAAACGAAATTTAGTCAACCTTTCTTAACTGAGGTTCCATAGTTATGACCTGCAGAATATAATTTGAATGACTCTTTTCAACTCTCCCAAGGATGGTGCAAAGCTGATAACATTCTGCACAGGACAGAAGTTAATTCATGACATACATATATCAGATGCCTTGGGGGCATCAGGGCTAAATTTTCTGGGAAGTTCAGGATGAGAAAAGCTGATTCTGTATGTTATATACAATTTAGGGTTCAGCATTCGATGTCATTTTGTTGAAGGAAAACAAACAAACAAAAAAGTATGGGTTTATGGACCTGTAGATCCAAAGCCTCACCATCTTCCAGAAGAAAAATAAAACAGCCTGGAGTAATACCAGAATGAATGGCTCATAAATTTTGGGTTGTCACACAGAAGTAACAAAAAAGGAAGAAAAGAGTGAGTACTGTCACACTTTACAGTTTACAAAATGTTTTCTGAAAAGAATTTCTGCCTTAATAACTAATATTTATGGCACTAATTTAAAATTTCACACAATGTGCTACTACAAAACAAACATTTATTTCCCATATAAGAGATGGGGAGAATAAGATCTAAGAAAAAATAGACTTTTCACATTGAAAGCGGGTGTGAAGCAGAATCTCAAGTTCAAGTCAGTTTAATTACACCAGAAGGCTGCCCCTCTTGTAGCTATTTAATCTCACAAAAGTTCCTCAACGTAAGATTTATTTTCATTTGCAGAGAACTGAGGTTGGAAAGAATAATCAGTGTCTGACCTACAAGCTCAGAGTTAACAAGTTTCAGACATGGATCATCCGATTGCAAATCCCATAAAACCTTCCAAACTATGGTTGAGAAAAAAGCAAAGCAGACCAAGATGGCTATTATAGGTTGAATAGTGTCTCCCAAACGTTCATATGTTGAAGTTCCTGTTCCCAGTACTTAGAGATGGTGTCTTCACAAAAGTAATCAAGTTAAAATGGGTCATCAGGGTTGGCTCTAATCCAACAGGACTGGTGTTCTTACAAAAAGAGATTTGGACACAAATACATACAAAGATAAGACCACCTAGAAACACAAAAACAAGATGGTCAACTACAAGTCCAGGAGAGAAGACTGAATGGGCCGTCCCCTCAAGCCCTCAGAAGGACCCTGCTCAGACCCGGGCCTCGCCTCCAGAACCATGAGACAGTACATGTCTATTATTCAAGCCTGCAACGCACAACCCCCCGGCCTTGACTCAGTACAGGTGCATAACCTGTTAGAAACTGGGCAGCACAGCAAGAGGTGAGCATGCAGTGAGCAGCAATGGAAGCTTCATTGGCATTTGCAGGGCTCCCCTCACCGGCATCAGCAACTGAGCTCTGCCTCCTCTCACAGCAGTGGCAGCCACAGATTCTCATAGGAACAGGAACCCTACTGTAAACTGCATGGGAGGGATCGACATGGTACACTTCTGATGAAAATCTAATCTTCCTAACTCTTCCCCCCACCATTTGTGGAAAAACTGTCTTCCAAGAAATTGGTCCCTGGTGCCAAAATGTTGGGGACTACTGATTCAAATAGGCCACCTAGTATGTGACACTTTGTTGCAGCAGTTCTAGCAAAGTAATGCAATGTCAAACGTTGATGGAAAAAAAATACAACCAAAATTTATCATGCAAAATTCACAAACTAGATGAGTAAAGAATAACATTTTTCTACAAGTTTATAGTTCTGAGGTTACCACAGCTTAAAACGACACAAAGTCTTTTAGAACATCTTGTATAATACAATAAAAGAAAAAAGTTTACTATTATTTTATTGAAAAGAATCTACACTGTTGTAGGGTTAAATATTTTGAAAAACAGATACCTTATTCATAGGTTTTATGATGGTATGTATTTTGATTTTTGAAAAATTATAATTATACATCATGGTATAAATACATATATGTAATACATGAATTAAATGTACAAAGATAATATACCACAGACCTCTATGAGTAATTATTTGTAATTCTAATAGTTAATAAAACTGAATATTATTTTTCCAATTAACTGTACACTCTTTGCAAAAAGGTACCATCTTCCAACCAACCTCATCATATTCTGAGTTCTGATTATAGTGTCTTTTAATTAGCAAGAGCACTTTTGCTATTTTTGAAGGTGAAAATGATGAAGATGATGACAAAATAGATAAGACCTATTTCATTTTATGTTCTTTAGGAAAGTCTTTCATTGAGATGGTTAATGAGAGACACATCATAAAAAATGCCCAACTCATGTTATCATTGTTATTACCACTAAATAAATCTGTTAAGGTAATTCATGTCAAAGCCAGTATTAACTACAAAAATATGTAAGAATAATACATATGGAATAAATTGTGTACTATTTTAAATTGATATTCTAATTACAAAATCATATTTTAATTACACTGTTTATATACATATATATATATATTTTTTTTTTTTGCGGTTTTTGGCCAGGGCCTGGTTTGAACCCACCACCTCCGGTATATGGGACTGGCGCCCTACTCCTCTGAGCCACAGGCACCACCTGCATTGTTTGTATTTCTATGTGAATGTTTATAAGAAAATTATATAGATATAAACATAGATGATATAAAGATATTGATATACGTCCTAGGTATGAGTCTCATTTAATTAATATACTGAGTAGGTGATAGCCTTTCAGTCTGTATTATCAGGTAGGCTCACAGGGTGTTCTTACATTAGTTGTGGGTGTTTTATTTGTTTGTTTGCTTTTCTTTGAGATAGGATCTCACTGTATTGCCTAATTTAGTGCAGTGGCATCGTCACAGCTCACTGCAACCTCAAACTCCTAGGCTCAAACCACTCTACTGCCTAAGCCTCCCCAGTAGCTAAGAATACGGGCACACACCTTGACACCCAGCTAATTTTTCTATTTTTTGTAGAGACAGGTCTCCTTATGTTGTTCAGGATGGTTTAGAACTCTTAGCCTCAAGTTATTCTCCCATCTCGGCCACCCAAAGTGCTAGGATTACAGTCACGGAGCCTGGCCTTCAGTTAGCTGGATTTTCCTTTTAAATTTGCATTTTCAGCTCTCATTTCCTTGCAGTGAGCTACATCTCACTCTTTTCATCTCCCTCATCTTTTTCAATGTATGTTCTGGTCAACTGAACCCGAGAGGACCTGATGATACACCATTTTTATACACCCATTTTTGAAGGTTTTACATGGTCAATGTTACTCTGTTGTGGATCCAACAAGTATTTTAATCTACTCTTATCTTATGTCTGTTCCCTTCACATTTCTTTACTCCCTCATCAAAGTCCCTTTCCTTCATTTTCCTTCATTCATTTCACTGTCTTCTTTTCACCCCATCCTGCTAGTCGTGACCTTCTCTCCTTCATGAAGACCACGTCTTCTTACTTTCTGCTGATGAAGGACAATAGCAGTTCAAAATTCTCCCCTGGTCACTTCAATAAACTCTATTCAGAAAAGTGGCTCTTCCCTTTTTCAGCTGTCTCGGACAAGCTTCCTCTCCCTCATGCTGACTCATTATTTCCCAGATTCATGTTTGTTTACTTCTTTTCTTTACTCTCCTTTACTCTGACAGAACTATCCAAACACTGTGCTTATCAAGAGATTCTATGAGAAGTTTATCGATGTCCTTTTCTGTATTACCCCTGAGCACGTGAGTGTGGTTTCTGCCTCATACCTGGGCCTGTGACGTGTGTAGCTGGAATTGATCTATGATAGTTTTGCAGGACCAAGGTAAGACCTTTCCGTAATCCCAACATCTGGTTCTCTTTAAACAGAAAACAAAGGAATGTAGGAAAGAGTTGAGGACCCAAGACGTACTACCATCCCACAAAAATGGGAGGGCTCAATCTACTAACAGTTTCAAAACCTAGTGCAATAGAAAGCTCCACTACGTTCTGAGTGACACACTCAGCATCTCTCTGGAAAGGACAAGTGGGCAGGCGGAAACACGGCCCTCCCTGCCTTTCTGGGGCTCCATCCTCACAAGAAGCACAGGTGTGTTGTTATTGCTCTCGCACTCCATCTTACTCCGCTGGCACTGTGTTCATGGAAACTCTCTTCGGAGTTTAAGTAGGGCTGTCTTGCAGTTTAGTTTCCAATGTCACTTAGTTTCTACATTTCTAGGTCTACAGGACATTTTTATGGCAAAATGGGAGAGGCTATGTTCAGGGCTGCAACCCTAATATCTTTCCAAAGAAGAAAACTTAGTTATAATTTTATTTAAACATAGTATACTTTCTCTGTTTAATCTTATTACCTGTATCTAACAGATAAAAACAAGTGAAATTAATGTATTTGTCTTCCAGGTTTTGTTTGGTTCCTTATTTCATTTTTATTTACCTTTGCTATGAACCTCTTTTTTTTTTTTTTTTGTAGAGACAGAGTCTCACTTTGTCGCCCTTGGTAGAGTGCAGCTCACAGCAACCTCCAACTCCTGGGCTTAGGCGATTCTCTTGCCTCAGCCTCCAAAGTAGCTGGGACTACAGGCGCCCGCCACAACGCC
>CAUYON010195139.1:0-35261 GCA_963573935.1 Arctocebus calabarensis | reverse complement strand
GTTTTCATATAGTAAATGAGAAAATATCATGAACAGTATGTCAATCAGGTTGATAAAATATCTCAGATTGCATGTGAAGCCCCCACACTGTACCCCATGGTTGAACTAATGTACACAGCTATGATTCAATAAAAAAAAAATTCTGAAAATGTTAAAATCAGTAAACAGTCACTTGATATGCGAACCTTGTTGGGATGTGGTCAAAGATACTCTAGCTTGTGTTCTCCTTTCAGTAACACTCTTTTATTTATTGTCAAAAGGAACTTTTAGTTGGGGGAAATACTCCAGTAACTGCTCTCTGCATGTTGGCATGCTGACTTTCAGCCTTTACATAATCGATAAAAATCACTTTGGCTTCTCCCAGGAAGTTTCTCTTTTTAAACCTCCTTTCAAGAAAGGTCTCAGGGGCTCATTTCTACCCTCTTCAGAGTGTAAACTCTGTAAGGCAGTGAATTTCTCTTTAACGTGTTTCCTAACGTGCCATGTTGTCTGCTCGTCGGGGATGTAATAACTCATTAAGAACTGCAGCTGCCAGTGTCACTGGGGGAAAACACAGCTACACTCCCTGAATCCAAACAGAGAGAAATTATAAGCCCGCACCAACACATTTATCACCCTCCTCGCCCTTAACAAAGCACCGCTCACCCTCCTAATCAAACGTGCTATTATTTGGCTACTGCAGATACTTATATTAATCTAACTATGAGTTTACTGCAAGACTGCTAGGGCTGTAATTCGTGTGTGTATGTGTTCACACATCCTGTGCTCAGGAGCTTTCAGTAACAGAGAGAGATTCCCCCCACAGACACATTTTCTAAAGCAAATAAAATCACAAGAGATGGACTCCCCTCCTATCTACTAAAATCATTAGAAAAATTTTATTTAGGGAGCTCTGAATTTATAGCATCATTTTTTACCCAACATACTTTAAAGACTGATACTTTCTGTCAGCAGCACATGACTATTTCGTATTCATTTGCACATCAGTTATTTCATAAACTCTCATTTAATGAGGCTCGGGGGTTGGCCATTCTCAGGACCATATTTTTTACACTGCTATATACACCCACATACAAGTATAGATACACGCACACATTGCAACTGCTGTATTTAAAAAGATGTCCATCTCTGTTGAGTGTCCCATTTCATTGTCAGCTGTGTATCACCTGTGCAAGATTATCTGTGCATGTTAGAAATCTTACTTGGCACAGAGACTTTTTGTTCCTTTCAAGATAGTGCCTTCAGCTTAGAGAACCAGTTAGTAATGAGAATAACAAAGCAGACTACAATCATGCAGAAAAGTAGAATTAGCCATAGCTGTTTTTGTGTTTGTTTGTTTTGTTTTTGTTTTGTGTGCATGTGTGTGGCAGTCTTGCTCATAGCAACCTCAAACTCTTGGGCTCAAGTGATCCTCTTGCCTCGGCATCCTGAGTAGCTGAGACTACAGCATCCAACACAACACCTGGCTAGTTTTTTTTCTATTTTTAATATAGATGGGATCTTGCTTTTACTTGGGCTGATCTCAAACTACTCAGCTCAAATAATCCTCTCTCCTCTGCCTCTCAGAGTGCTGGGATTACAGGTGTGAGCCAGTGCATCTGGCTAAATAAATGGGATGATTTTCATTGCCATGAGGTTGCTGTGAGGATACAATGGCATGAGAGATATGAAAATGGTTTCAGACTATAAGGTGCTTAACTGTGTCTTTATATTAAGTTTGAGTATTATTTAAGCATTATTTATACCATCTTATGAAAATATGATGTTTATTGTATCAAATTTTATTAGTTATTGCCTTTACTCACATATCATCTTTGTCCTCACCACTGTATGTTACTTTATAGTTTAAGTAGATGATAATACAACTTTTATAAATTTTTGTGAAGAGAAACTAAAACTTAAAGGTCCAATCATTAAGTCCTGAGTTCAATACATAAGCTTAGTTTCTTCCCCTTTATACTCAGAGTATCTTGAACCCAGTAAAATACCAATTCCTTCCCTCTCCCCTATATAACCCAGATGGGGCTGCTAACCAGTCCATGTTAAAGGGACACAGATACCAACACATATTTTCAGAAAAACACTGAGTTTTACCGACTCAGAAGCCTATTTATTTTCTGTGGACCTAAATACTCCTTTCCCAATCTTTTGGAAAGTGCCATAATGGAGCAACCCAAAGGGGGCCCCCATCTATGAACATGCACAATAGCTTCAATTTAGGCCTGACCAGTAAAGGAGAAAAACACCATCATTCAAACTTAACATGTGACCAGATTAATTTCCTCGTTATTCATTGACAAAACCAGCAACAAAAATGTGGAACTCCCATGTCCATAGTAGAAGTGAAGATTGATTTTGGTTCTTGCAGTGTTCAGGGAAAAGTAATGACTCTTCTTCACCGTACATTATGCCTCCTGTTTTGTTAACTAGGTAACTGAAAAGGTAACTTTTCCAGAAAGAGATATCAAAGAATGTCTTTTTAGTAAGAATAACTACAATCCAGAGTTCATTATTGCAGTGATTTGCTCTTCTAAGATACCACAGGGGTAAATTGCATGCTTTCTTCAGCAAATCAAACAGTATATGCAAACCAGAATTTTGTCTCTGATAATTTCAGGGAGATATTCTGAGAACCTTAGGGTAGCTGGGACCACCCACAAAGGAAAGAAGGCCATTTAGTTCCACAGAACTTTCTCTAGAGCAAATCATTTAGGACTTGGATGAGAAGGTTGTTAGAGAAAATACTTGAAATTTAAATCTAAAAAATTTGTTGAGGGAAGGTGATAGAAATCGTATAGTCTAAGACATTAAAGAAAATATTAAAGGAGCATAAACACAAAAAACAAAGTAATGATTTTATTCTTATATGGAATTAACCTATAGATCAATACAGGAATGGATTTTACCTGTTTGTCCAAATATGCCATTTGGCTGGGTCCATTATTTCAGCAAAGAATTTAAATGTGATTTTCACAATCAGCCGTAGTTGCTTTTTACCTGCATCCTTAATGATCTGAATCTTTGTGAAAAGTATGTTTGCAATATGATCAAGCTCTGAAGGTAACTATCTCATTATTTCTGGGAATAATGGACTCCCTATATACTTAATAATAAAGCAGAAACAAACATCATAGCTAATATTTGTGGACTAAATTAGCTTTGGCAAAATATATTTCTCCCAGTCATTACCTCCTTGAAGCCTGTGAGAAAGGTACAACTATATCTGCCTTACAAAGGAGAAAGATTAGATTTAAAAACAAATGAAGAAGAAGGAGGAGGAGGAGGAGGAGAAAAAGAAAGAAAAATAATTATTTTTAGTTACATAGCTGTTAACAGAAGGAAATTAAATTCACATCCATAGATCATACAATCCTTGTTCTTCTTGAGTACCATGCAAATAGTGGGGCTCAGAATGAAGAAGCAGGAAGGATAGAAGAATTACATAGCACCTTATCCTAGATTGCCTCTCATCTTTACAAACCCCAATATTACCTACTCTTCTCAATGCCTGTTGCTGTGTTATGCCCCATGTGACATCCTCAAATGGAAGTGATATAGGCTTCCCGGGGGCAGGGGATTTCATACAGAGGAACAGAAGCTAGAAGTTATGATACTAGCTTTGAAAATGGAGAAAAAGGCCAGAAACCAGAGTACATACAAGAAAAGAAGTTCCAGAAGCCAGAAAAGACAAGGAAACAGATTGTCTTGAAGAGCCTAGAGAGAAAGCAGCATTCTGCCTATGCCTTGGCTTTGATCCAGGGATACTTATTTGGACTTCCAACCTCCAGAACTATAAGAGAATGGGGAAAAAAATGTATGTTAAGCTTCCCAGTGTGAAGTAATTTTTCATAGAACCATAAGACATTCATACATTTACATTAATTAATTTGGTCTTGATGGAATATGAATCCAAGATAATCTGGCTCCAGAATCCATGTTCCTAGTCACTACATAATACAAACTTTTTGACAAATGGTAGATTCTTTTTGTGCATATGTTAACCATCTATTTTATCTCCCACTCTTGTAATACTTACAACAGCACTTCATGCAAATTAAGTACTTTACAAAACATGTTTTAAGTTCTTTTTAGCATCATAAAAAGTTATGTATGCTGACTCATTATGCAATATTTAGAAAATACAGAAAGGGAAGATTTTCATTATTTCCAATTCTCATGCCCTAGAAATAAGCCCATTTACTATTCAGGTATATATCTTTTCACACTGCTTTATGATTACAGTTTTATTTATTAGTTTTACACAGTCTCACCCTTAATACAATGTGGAATTTTATATTCTTTTACATAAATTTAAGTATTTTTTATTGTTCTCTATTTACACCTAATAATATAAGCTTTACTAATTACACTATAAATTTCTCCTCAGAAATATAATTATTTATTTTTAATTATTTTATCATAAAATTATGTATGTAAAAACAAGAATAAAAAGTATATGAGGCTTGACAATTAATTTTATGAACCTGCCACCATGCACTTACATTGGCAGCACTGTACAAACAACTCGGTAAGGTTTCATAACCTTGATATACCACTGTCTCACAGCTGTGTTCATGTCAACAAGTGGCAGTGCCTTGTTGAGTGGCATTCATTATTGTTGTGTGTTTTTCTGTGCCATTGTGAGAATGTTAGAGCTTGAATTAGAGCAACAAACAAACATTTGTAGATTTCTCGTTAAGTTTGGCAAGAGTAGAATTGAAATCAGGGACACATTAGTGAAAGTTTATGAGGATAATACATGATAAAAATATCAGCATACAAATACATTAAACATTTTTCTGGGTAGACAGAAAGCATCACTGATGAATAGAGGTCAGGGTGGCCAGTAACAAACAGAACTGATGAAAACATTGCCAAAGTTCACTTAATTGTGTGACAGAGTCTTTTTTCTGATTGTGAAAAGCATAGCAGACCAAGTAAACACCAATTGAGGAATAATCAGGATCTCTTAGCTGAAAATTTTAACATAAAGAAGGGGTATGCAAAAAATAGTTCTGAAGGAGCTCACTGATGAGCAAAAGCAGAGAGCTCCCAGAGCGCTGTCTGTGGAGGAGTTTTTAGCCAGTAAACAAATAATTCTATTGGGACACTCTCCTTACTCACCTGATCTGGCCATTAATGACTTTTTTCAATATAAAGGAAATATTGAAAGGAAGATATTTTGATGACATTTAGAACATTAAGGATGATGTGACAGCTCTGATGATCATCTCAAAAAAAGAGTTCCAAAATTACTTCGAAAAGTGGACTAGGCACTGACATTGGGGCATAACTTCCCAAGGGGGAGTACTTTGAAGGTGATTGTAATGGTATTCAGCAGTGAGGTAATAGCACTTTTTCAAGATAAGCTTGGGGATGTAATTGTCAGACCTTGGTAGAATAACAATGTGAAAACCCTTACCTTTTAAATTTCCTGAATTTTTGTTTTTACTTACAGATTCATAGGTAAGGATTAATGAACAAATAGAGTGGAAATATAGCCTCATGTTCTTTATGGTGACTTGCAATTTTCTTTTTGACTCAAAAGCATGTAATGGACATTTTTCCATATTAGTCAGTTAAACTTAGCTTATTCTATCAATCATTGCAATATTCCTCAATAGGATTGTATCATAATTGATGTACTAATGGACTTTTAAGTTTTTTCCAATATTTTGAAGTTCCAAGCCTGCAATAAACATCCTTGTCAACTCTTTTGAGTGTATTCGTATGAGAGTTAACTTAAAAGTAGAATTTGCTGGTCAGCAGTTTTATCTATTTTTTACTTGATTGATACTGACAAGTTGATCTCTAAAAATGTTGTACCAATTTACTCTTCAATCTATAATATATGAAGTATCATTTTTCCTATAGCCTTTATAACAGAAGATATCATGCTCTATTTCGTAGTCTTTGAAAATATGATAGATAAAAATATTACTCTATATTTTTATTTTATTTCACTGAATAATACATACTTTGAACATATTTTCATATATGTATTATTCATTTTTGTAAATTGTTGTCCAAATATTTTGCCTATTTTCCATTTTCTTTTCTTTTTAAATCACAGTATAACATTCCAAGCAAGGGCTAACCTATTACATTATATCATTTTTCAATACCAAAATAAAATCATGGAGCAGACATCTTTGTGCAAAAAGGCTTTTACACTGTTCTAAATTACATAGCTAGAATAAAGATGCTTAATCCAATATGGAATTAAAGGAAATATCTAATTTTTAAAGTTCTTGCTATTTTCCTTTTTAAAAAAATTTTTTTTACTATTTTGGATTGATCTGAGGGTACAAATGATTACATTATGCTGTTTGCATTTCTAAGGTGAAGTTCAAGTTGCAGCTGAGCTTTTCATACAGGGAGCGTGTTGTATGCCTTTAAATTATGCACATTAGGTGAGGGCTTATCAATCTTTCTCCCCTCTCTGCTCCCTCAATTGAATATAACTGTGTTTTTTTCTTGTGTAAGTGTGCAGTTGTTTCTCTGTTGGTTTTATTAGTATTGAGTACATTGGATACAGGCTTTTTCCATACTTGTGGTACTCTATAAGAAGAATGTGCTTCACTTTCATCCAGGTAAATATAAAAGACATAAAATCTTCTTTTTTTTTTTTTTTTGGCTAAATAGTATTTTACAAATAATCTCCCAACAAAGAAGCAATGCATAGTAGTGGTCATTTTGTAAGTGTCTAGAAAAAAAAATTAGCTGCTTTTTCAAAATTATTGCTAATGAGTTAGGTTAAAGTACTTTTCATTTTTAGAATATATATATACACACACACACACACACGTATGTATAATTATAAGGTTGTTGCACATATTCTTACTTGTTTATTTATCTCTTTTTTTCTCTCAAAAAACTTTGTGAGTTATACTGTTGCTACTGGAGATCCCTAAATGGGGACTTTGCTGGACCACCTGGATTTGGACGGACAAAAGGAGAAAAGGTGCTGAGAAATTTACACACACACACACATACACATATACACACACTTACACACACACACTTACACATATACACACATACTGTTTTGAACCATAAAAGACGACATTGTATCATCCCTTAGCAAGGCTAACAGGTGTCCCCTTGAGCAGAAAATTCAAGGCTTTTTATTTAAGGGTTTTGGGGGGATGTATAAACAGGGCAAAAAAGTGAAAATGTAACAGTTTCATGTTTCAGTTAAACAGGAAGTTCTTTGTTCAAGGAAGAAAGCTATCAGGCTGAAGCACAGAGGAGTATTAAACTACAGATTGAAGAATACTTTGGGTAGGATTTAATGAAGGGTTACTGTTCACAGGTTAAGATAGTTGCAGCTGGTGGATAGTTATCAATTATTTTCTAGCTTTATTTATATTGTGTCTCTAAGCTGCTCATCTCGATCTAGACAATTCCCATGCTATTTTCTCATCTACTCTGCTGGAGATTCCAGCCCACTCACCTCGCCACCTCATGTGCGCCTCCCAGTGGAGGGGCTGATCCCTGGGCCATTCTCCCCCAGTAGTCCTCTAGCTTTCACCCACATCACACTAACATTCCTTGCTCATTTTTCAGATTAAACTCTATTACTCTTATAAGAATTCTCACTTTTGTTGGTGCGCCTGGATCTTTTTGATACTAGGTCTTCCCAAGGAAAGAGTAGTTCATCCAATAAGACTTGATTTAAGAGAATTTCACACAAGTGCTCATTAGACAGTACTCCTGCTCTTCCTTTCCATTACTTCATGCACAGATGACCCACATTTTGTTTATTAATGGAGTTGGTTTCTTTAAGAAGGATTTAGCAAATAGCCAAGGTGTCTGAAATTAGTTATTAGGAATAGGGAAAGATCAAAAGTCCTCTGCATACATCTATATACCTTCAGAATTACAGGCTTGAGCAGGCAATATCAAATACGTGTAACTGGCTGAAGAAAAGTGCCCAAAGTCTTCCATTCTTTATTCCAATTCCCTTTAAAGATTGCTTAACAGTAAAACGAATTTACATCTTTGCTCCCTGACACATTTTTTATAGTTTCATGGCACTGATAATATTAACCCTAATTGCTTTCAATGCTTAGCTAACTTTTTTGTTTACCTTATACTTTTTTTTAGGGATCTAAAAGTCTTTCAGGTTTACTTGGAAAACTGTATTTATTTATTTCACTTTCTCTCAGCTTTTAAATCAAAGAAATTCTTCCCATATTAACTCACAGGTGCCTGCCAGATTTGATATTTACTCAATTCTATTTTCTTTTGTGCTGTTGGTTGTTTAATTTTGTTTTATGTTTCACCCTTTCACCCATCAGAAATTTATTTTTTCATAAGTTGTTACATGAAAATCTTAATTTATTTGCTTAGTTTCCAAAGACTATCCACTAGCCAATTAACATTGGTCTTATTTTGTATTTATTTATTAATTGATCAAATTTATTCACCTTACTGAGTTATTACTGAAGAATAATCTGTTTCAAAATGCATCACGCCATGGTTTTATTGATTTTTCTTCTTTTTTATAACAGTACCCAATTTTTAAAGGTATAATAGTTATGTAATATAGTTCAATATTTGATAGAACAGACTTACCTCCTGGAACCTCACTTTCAAAATGATATTTCCGTTTTTAAAAATTCAATGAATACTTCAAATCAGTTTATAACTTCAAGTCTTGCATATTAAGCCTAGGGTTTACATAAATGATTAAAAATTAGTTATAAACTATATAAGTTGCAGTCAAGATGTGCAAGTACTTAATTACAAAGTGAAAAACTGCATCTCAAGGCCCACTTTACTGGTTTCCTTAAAACACTTGTACTGCAACTTGGTTATACTGTTTGGCTTGGTTGATATGAATCAGCTGACATAATAACAAAAGTCAGATGAAACTGCTAAACCAACAAATTTAAGCTAATAACAACTATTATAAATGATTAATATCATCCTATCATTAAAAGAAACTACAAAACAAATCATAAACACAATTATAGGAATGTTATTCCTTAGAGCTCTTTTACTCATATGATGTGTAAAGATAAGTTTATTTTCAAGTTTTCAAAACTTGAAATGGCTTTCTTATTTAATTTGAATTCATGTTTTTCAAATGTCAAAAGACTCATAAAATTATCAAAAACTATAACAATTTAGATATTTGAACTAAACTTATAACTATCACAAGTGCAAAATGAATAAATTAAAACAGAAATTTTAAGCCAGTATCAAAAGAGCACACACAAGTTGCAGAGATGACATTTTTTAAAAGCACAACTATACTATGACCTAACTCTATGGGCCTAATCCTGCCCATGTGCAATGTAGTCATGGAAATGCTGGATATTTCTCTCTGAAGGCAGAAGCTGAGCCTACAACTTAAGCTTCATTAGCGCTAATCCTATTACCAAGCAAAAACCAACTGTAAAATTTGAAAAAAAATTTTTACTTCTTGAAAAAACACAACACTCAGAAACATGCACATACAATGAATAACGTAAATGACATACAAAGGATTCTTAGAATTGAGTAAACTGAGTTTGAGTTGAGTTTCTTTATGTTTTTTAACCTATGAGATCTTTGGCAAGTCCTTTAAATTCATCAACTCAACTTTCTCTATCTATAAAAATTGAAAATTACTAGTAATAATCATTCAATAACACCACTGAAATTCCTGAGCATTATGCGAATGGCACTTGGCAAAATATAAAGCACTACCTTAAAAAATAAACAATTATCATAAATACAATTGCAATAACTATGGACATCTCTTTTTTTTTTTTTGTTATTGTCGCAGTTTGTCCAGGGCTGGGTTTGAACCTGCCACCCAGTATATAGGGCCAGCGCCCTAGTCATTGAGTCCCAGGCACCACCAAATTATGGACATCTCTTAAAATCATTCACCTCTTACATGTAAGTCATTTACAGTGAGAAATATATTTTCAAAATCTACCTTTTTTTTCTTCCAAATTCAGTTGATCTTGGAATGATGTGGTAGTCAGGGGAGCCAACACCCCCACATAGTTCAGAATCTGTGTATACTTTCTGAATCCCCTAAAACTTAACTACTAATAGCCTGCTGTCAACTGTAAGCTTTACTGATAACATAAACAGTAGATTAACACAAATTTTTGTATGTCCTATGTAGTATATACTATATCCTTACAATAAACTAGAGAAAATGTCAATAAGACATAATCCAAAAATTAGATAGTTATATGGAAGAGAAAATATATTTACTATTCATTGAATGGAATGTGTGTCCTCTTCACATGTAGTAGACAGGAGAGGGAGGGAGAAGAAGAGGGCCCAGTCTTACGGTTTCAGGGGTGACAGAGGCAAAAGAGATAGAGAAGATGGAAGGGAAGTTAGGAGAGGCAGATGCACACTTGGTGTGAATTTTATTGAAAAAATCCTTGTACTTCTATACATGTGCCCAGGCAGTTCAAACTCATGTTGTTCTAGAGTCAACTGTCTATACAATTTGTTTCTCCAATTGTTATGTAAGGATCTAAAGCTTACAATAAAGTTGAAATAGTACAGCATTTATGTATGATGTGCTTAGTAATAGTACAATGCTTAGGTAATATACTACCCCTTCTTCCAGCAGTATATTCAGCAATTGTTAACATTTGGCCAAATTTTCTTCATGTATCCTTCTCTATCTACATATGTATTAGTATAGATGCATGAAACAATTTATGATGTAAGTAGCAGACAATATTCCACTGCCCTCCTAAATGCAGTATATCTCCTAAGAACAAAGACATTAATTTTGGTAACCAAGCTGTAGTCACAACCAAGAAACCTAACACTTACACAATTATACAATTAATGAACAATTTATATTTAAATATTTTTATCTAGAATCTAATTAAGGATCAAAAATAGTTTTTTGGTTTTTTTTTAATCTAAAATATCCCCTTTTTTCACATCATTAATTTTGTTTTTAAAGAAATAGGCCATCTGTGTTGTAGGCATCCTTCAAAGTAGACTTCTCAGGTATTTCTTAAAGTTTAATTTTACAATTTTTCAGAACGGATCCCACAAAATGTTTTGTGCTTCCAGATCATTTCATCACGGAGGAACACACTTGCTAATTTGCCCATTATTAATAACAGAATGCTTAGCCCTCATGTAATAGAGCATCCACAATTGTAAAAATAACTTTTTACTCATAATTCTTATTTTAGGGCCAATTGTTTCAGTTTGTTTAAAACAAAAACACAAGCCTTTTATATTCCTTAACATATTTCACTAGTGTAAGTATAATTAGTGTGTTTTGTTTTGTTTTGATTTTTACTGCGAACACATACATATAAATTTACTAAGATTTTTTGTTTTAATTTCAGAGTATGGGGATATGCATGTGTTTTATTTCTGTGCTTTTTTTTTGTACCAATTGAGTCAACATTATAAGTGTGTCTTTCTCTTAGATAGTGTGCATTGTACGTAATGGTGTAAATTTATCCATCCCCTTCTTCTTCCCCCAGCTTGATTTTCATTTAGATTTACTTCCACATATACACTTAAGTTTAATGGGTTAGTTTCAATTTGATATTGGAACTGGACACTATTCCTCTAAGAAAATCAATGCAAGAATGGGGATACTGCTCAGATTTCTGATCACTGAAAAGCCATAATAATTGTGGTACTTTATCCTATGAAACTTTACTGTGAATTAACAAAAGGTTTTTATAAAGTGCTGAAATAGGTTGAGAGTGCTTGGAAATGTTTTATGAACATATATTCATTTAAAAATACCAATAAAATAGTTTGAGGACCTCTGTTATGATGGCGGTGGGGCGGGGAGAGAACAGGAGAGGAAAGAAGGCCAGGTTAGATAGAGAGGTAGTTTGCTTGTTTGTATAGAGGAAAGGAGGGAGAAACCCAGAGATCATTTCTTCGTTTTAACTTGGTGCACCTTATGAATAACACTACCTTCAAAAAAAAAAAAAAAAAAAAACAAGTATTTCTAGTTATTCTGAGGAATTTTATAATCATTTTAGGAAATTCATATTGACCACCTAAACAAGAAGTATTGAAAAATATGCAAGCGAATCTGTATGTACTCGTGAAAGGTAGCAATCTATGGCAAATGTTTCTAACAATTCTTTCAGCTGAATGAATATCTTTGGACTTCTTATGTAAAAAACCTTTGCTCCTAAGCATTCATGTAGGCTGACTTTTCAATTTCAAGAGATTGCAGTACAGTTCCCTGAAATCTATCATGTGAAAGGAATTAAAGGAAGAAAATGGAAGCACATTCACACTTGCCCAGACATTTCCCTTCAGATGGAGAAAAAGCTACTGAATGAATAATAAAAGAAAGATGATTCTGGTACTTCAAAAACAGAAAAAATTACATAAAGTCTCAGCTAGTGAAGGCAGCCTTCCCTTTCTTACAGACTGTGAATAAGCACCAGGTACACAACAGAAACCCTACTATAATTCAGCTCATTATCACACGCTTGCAGGAAGGCAATGGACTCCCTCTAATCTCCCCCCTCCTCCACAAAATACTGACCCATTGTGTGTGTTACCACACATCTCTGTAAAGGCAAATCCAAATAAAGTTGATTTCCTATTTTCCCATGAAAATAATTCCAAAATAAGGTTTTAGACCAATCTAGACATAGACATTTACGATGCATACTCAACATCTTTCTTGTTGTCATCGCTGAAGGCTCATTTTTGCATCTCTAATCTGTCCTCATTCTCTTGGTGTTCTAATCTAATCTCATGGTTTGAATCTTGAATATCTAAAACCCAATGATCCACGATTCAACTTGAGACTTTCCCTGATCTCCAGACTTGGATATTTAAGTTCTATTCAACAATTGCAGTTGAGTATCTCATGGATTGCTCAGGCATGCACCAACACAAATGTCTCAATGTGGCCCTCCAGGCTGTTCTTATTTGCTAAATTGGGCAGCCTTGCTTTTCTTCCCCCATGTAGTCTTCCACAACTCAGGTGATGACAGTTAAGGAAGTAAGCAGAGAGGAAAGGGCTTTTGGAAGATAAAAAGGGGTCATAAATATAGTACTCAAGTCAGAAAATAATCTTCATTATCTGCTTCTGGTAACCCAATGATGTTAAATTCTAACCAAATTCAAATAGCAGAGGTTTCAGCCATTTGAATGTATTTGAAGAGATTTATATCAAAATTTGCTGCACCATAAATTCAGAAAAGAATCCGGCAGAGATGTATCAGAGGCAAAGCATCAGCCTGCACAGATTCCTGAACACCGTTCAATCACAGGGAGTCAGAGAGATCATCGCAATTAGGATGTAATACCAGTAACAATAGTAATCTGTCACAGGTCAGGATGTGACAAGGAAATAGATAATGTGGACCAGAATCAAGAATATATAGAACAAGATGGTAAAAGTGCCAGAAGATCTCAGATGAGAGACACTGCTCTATCCACTGTCAATTAGTCCAAAAAATAAAAGTTTAAAACCGATATTACATTTCTGTGATTCTTCTACATTTATAAATTTCTTGTATAAATATATGCTTAAATCAGGACTTCAAAACATGTATGTAGCTGTTCTATGATGTGAGTTTAGCTCTTCCCACCTAAATGAACAAAGACCTTTAGTTTTATACAATCTGCTTTTATTTACTTATTTATTTGAGACAGTCTCCTTTTGTCACCTCTATAGAGTGTTGTGACATCATAGTTCACAGCAACCTTAAACTCTTGGGTTCAAGCTATCCTCTTGCTTCAGCCTCCTACATAGTTGGGACAGGTACCTGCCACAATGCCCAGATATTTTTAGAGATAGAATCTCCCTCTTGATCAGGCTACACTTGAACTCCTGAGCTCAAGCAGGAGTTCAGACTCCCAGAGTGCTAGGATTACACATGTGGGCCACTGCTCCCAGCCCTACAATCTGCTTTAGATTATCCAGATAAGATCACAAGGTTCATTTATACAACTATGAATGGGGAACCAGTAAAGGATTTATACACAAAAAGGGACATAGGTCAACATCTTGTGTGGACATAAAGACTGTTTTTAATTATTTCTAGTTGCTCTTATAATTTTCTAAGTGGAAGAATTCCTCCTGGTATTGCTAAGAAGAGATGTATGCCCCAGGTTTAACAGTTAGCACATGAACAGCACCCCAGCATCAGGGTTAGATAAACAAGTTAAGTAATATTTTTGAGAAAATGCAAGAACTCTTGTCATTACCAATAGGAAACACTGGCCTTTAGAACCAAGAAATTTGACTTACCCTATCTGAAGAACTACTGAGATTTTATTGTTAAAAAGTTGGAGGAAAAGGAATTAAAAAGCAAAGAAGTAATAGTTGGCTTAGGTTCTGTTTCATATTCACACACCCATCTGCCATAGCCTAAGGTTAAAAAGTACTCATTTTAATCATGGAAAACATATCCATCACAAGTTAGCCTGACATAAATCATTTCCCATAAGAAAAGCAATATAAACAGGAATGTCTACAGAGCAAAGTCAGGAAAAAGAGACAGAAGCAATAGTTTTTGTCTACCTTGAGCAACTTTCCAATTTAGTGAAAGTCACTTCTCCAATCAACATTCTCCAAAGTCAACTTCCTCAAATATTTGATGTGTAAAACAATTAAATTTGATATTCTCAAACAGATCTTTCTAATTATGGGACTGACATAACACTGCAATGGCATACAATTGGCAAGCTGCCTTTGAAATTGGTTAGGAAGGCAAAATATATACTAAACTCACTAAATTTTTTTTCTTTCAGCCTAACAATTTTTGTTAGTTTCTGAAGTAGACACAGAGATAATGCAAACATTTTGATGGAAAATTGGTGATGGTGACTATGGCGTGAAACTATCTGAGGACAAATGTACTGTGACTTGGAACATAAGATACAATTTTCTTTGCATAGAGGCAAAATGAAGTGATGACAGAGTTTACAAAACCTATTCTCCTCTTGAAATTGCATTCTGACTTTTCCTTTCATTGGGCATCTTTCAAAAAGAAAAACTCAATACTCCAAGCAATTCCATTGTCATTGGTTTGCAAGTAATCACATTTCCAGATTTTGCTTTCTTTTTGATAGCCTTTCTATCCACAAGAGTATTAAAAAGATGTTCCTATTTCTCCTGTGTTTTTATTAAAAAGTTTGCTCTAGGGGAAAAAATTAAGGTGGCCCAAACTATACATCTCGCCTTTTTCTTCCATTCCCTTTATGTTTCTATGTGCTTTGCTACCTTCCTTTCTGTCAAATAAACATTTGGAATTGGATAATGGCAAGCAGAGTCTTAGATTTATCTCCCTTTAAGCTTCTTCTTAAACTATCTTTTCTCCCCCAAATGTCCTTGCCCTAGCTTTTGCTATGTCCATGCTGATATATTTTTCAAGATCTAGCCTAAGTACTGTCCTACTTGCAAAGTTTTTCTTCATCTGCCATCTAGAAACAGTTCTACTTTCTTCCCAGCTCCTAAAATGTTCTAATAATTCTCCCAAGTTAAACACCACAGTCTTTCTTTGTGTTCTGTTAGATATGTGCATCTCAACTTGGCTGGATAGCAGCAACTTGGGCATCTAGTCTTCACTAAATATAGACATAAGGCTTGGAACATCTATTACTGAGTAGGCACTACTTTATAAAAATAAAATATAGAAATATCCCTGAAATTTTTCATTCAAGAAAACAAGACTTTTAATTTATGGAAGATAATTCACCTCTGTTTAATTGTACAGAAAGTTTCTCTAAGGAAAACAGAAGTTTAAACAAATTTAAAAGTAGTTTGGATTACTTACTGAGCTAATTTGTTTTAATAAAGCAATTATTTTAAAACATCATAAGCAGTCCAGTTTACCTAGGATTTTAGTATTACTACCTTGATCCTGGTTTCCAGTTAATACAATTTGAAAACTTACAGGCTGTGACAAGAAGACAAAGACATATGTTCTCATTGACATTTTTTTCTCCTCTTGATGTTAAAATGTGTGGCATTTAAATGGTAGGAAAGTTCACAGCAAACTCATTATTTCTGAGGTCTTTAGAATACGTTTGCATATAAAAGCTATCAGAAGATATATTATATATATATATTGCCAAACATTGACATGAACTTCTTGTGTCCTTTGGTATTGCTTGGGAAAGTTAACAGAGTAGAATAAAAGTACAGAGAATGAATACATTTGGATGCAGCTTCATCTTAGGGCAAACAAGTTTAACTGAAGTCATTTGAGATTGTACATAAGACTTGGATTTTTGAGCAAATATCCAGATAAACACTGAATATACCCATTGCAATAAGAAATCTCTATGGAGAAAAGCATGTTTCAAAATCCTAGGACTTTGGTTGAAAATGCCATATAATTTATGAAAAACATGAATGTTTAACACTATGCCAAGCACAAGATTAATTGTAAGTTGATTGATTTCTAAATGCCTGCTCTAAGAACACGCACAAAAACTAATGGGGAAATTAATAATCTAGCAGTTCAGAATATCATAAAATTATTAAGTTTTGAGAAATATTAGAATGACTCTAACCCAATTAATTCATTTTGTGATTATGGAAACAGATGCCCTGTAAATGGAAGTGTCTTCTGGAAGGGCAGTAATTACTCCCTAGTGGTGGGCCCATTATTAGTTACTAAAGTGTGGAGCACTGACTTAACCACTTTCTTAAAAGCAGTTGCTGATTTAAAGCTCCCCTTGGAGTGGGCCAGTTGGCATGTGATCAACAGGCTAATATGTGCTCTGCATTTATCTCTGTAACCAAAAGGTTTTGTTTCCTTTGTTAGTGAGCTGTTGCTAGGAGTGCTCCCTAATAAGTTTATAAGTAAATTATGTCTTTAATTTATACTTGTGGACATACTACATCACTGTGATAGGATCTGCCCTCTGGTTTTTAATATAGCAATCCCTTTCCAGGAAAGAAGTAAAGAAAAGCCAATGGCTTAAGATTTTAATCTGCATTTCTTCATGATTCTACCTAAGGCAATTATTTAAGTTCTCAGAGTTTCTTCTTTTCCCACCAATAAATCCAAGGTACAAAGATAACTGTGGGGTAATAAAACAAACTTTTATTATATGCCTAACATGAATCATAAATGTAAATGCCTCCTTTATTAAATCACAGATCACTGTAACACAGGTATGAATATTATCTACATTTTCTAAGGGAGGGTACAGTGATTAGCAATTTTAGGGGTTCAGTACAACAAAAGGGTGATGAACAGAAAAACTGGATGCAAAACAGGTTTAAATGCTCGCTTCTCTACTTCCTGGCTATGTGATCTCAGGGAAGTGACTTAGCTCTCTATGCTACAGTCATCTCACCTATAAAATGGGAGTAATACTCATATAAAACTCATATGATTATTGTAGATATTTGATGGAAAAATATACATCTCTTATAAAAATACATGGAACATATTCTTTATCAATAAATGTAGATCAATTGCCATTATTGTAATGCACTGTACAAGTTCTCAGTGAGACAAACTGTCTGAGCCAAAATAAGCTACAGGTCAAGTCTGGTAGGAGCCCTGGATCTTCCCCAGCCTGGTTATGCTCCTTAAAGATCTCTATTCTTTCCTTTTCCAAGAGTTTATGACTCTGATATTTAGGGCATTCTAGAGGGACATTGACACATCAACAATTTTACAGAAATATGTTTTATATTAAAAGCTATGTAAATGTAATGTGCACTAATATTCTACTGCCTAAGAGGTTTTTTTTTGTATTGTTGTTTTTATTTCAGATTGATATAAGGGTACAAATGATGACATTGCATTGTTTGCATTTCTAAGGTAAAGTGCAAATTATAGTTAAGCTCTTCATCCAGGAGATGTGCTATAACAGTGGGATTGTTTAAAAACTTTGTCATTTACCTATTTACAAAAGTGCAAACTGATATAAGAATTTTAGAGTCCGGGTATGGTGACTCATTCCTGTAACCCTCACACTCTGGGAGGCCACAGCTGGTGGATTGCTTGAACTCAGGAGTTGGAGACCAGCATGAGCAAGAGTGAGACCCCATCTCTACTAAAATAGAAAAACTAGTCAGGTATTATGGCAGCTGCCTGTAGTCGTAGATACTTGAGAGGCTGAAGCAAGACGATCACTTGAGCCCAAGAGTTTGAAGTTGGTGTGAGCTAGGATGCCATGGACACTCCACCATGGCATCCTAGGGCAAGAGAGTAAGACTCTTCCTGAAAAAAAAAATTCATTTACTATTTATCCAAATGTTCTAAATGGGATAAACTGAGAATTTATGCATTCTGCTATGTTGCGTCAATACTGCTTCTTGGGGATTTCTGTTTAAAATACCTCACCTAAATGTAATTACCAAAATGTAAGGGAACAATCAGACTAAGCTATCTTGGAGGTCATTATACAAAACCACCGGGCAGTAATTTTTAAAAGGTCTAGATTACGAAAACCAAAAAAATATTGAGCAACTATTGCAGAATAAAGTTTAGTGAAACATGAAAAATAAATGCATCTCTATTCTTGATTGGATTCTGATCCTGAAAAAGGATAGTAACAAGACAAGCTATTCTTTTCAGCACAAATTGTCACATTTCTTCTTGCTCATCTAGAATTTAATTCATAATTACATGTACTATATAAAAATTATTTTCCTGGTTTCATATTTCCTAATCAGATATTTGGATATGTATTATGGGTAAAATCATATAAAATTTCCTTAGGTAAATAACGTGAGAAAATGAAGGGGAAATGTCACTATAAACAGAAAACATGGGTCTCCAATGAAGAAGGTCGCTGCTTGTGGTCCAGACTTAATGAGTAACAGGTCTAGATTCTGTCTACCATCTCTCAGACCTACGCTCTCTCTGCTACATCCAATTGCAGAAAACTTCTGGGTCCTAAAAATGATGTAATAGTTTCTTGTGGCTGCTTCAATAAATTAACTAAAACAGGGCTTAAATCAACACACATTTATCCACTTATAGTTCTGTAGATCAGAAGTCTAACATCAGTTTTACTGGGCTAAAGTAAGGGTGTTAGGAGGGCTGTGCTCCTTCAAGAGACTCTAGAGAAGAATTTGAGTCCTCACCTTGTCCGGCTTGGCTTCTAGAGTAGCAGTCCTTTCATTATTTGGCTCATGATCTCTTCTGCCATCTTCAGAGCCAGTAGCTCTGCATGTCGAAATCTTCTAATTTATATCATGACTTCATCTTCCCCTCATCTGTTTTTAAATCTTCCTGTACGTTGGTACACGACTCCCTTATAAGGTACAGAGGGGCTCAGAAAATCCAGGATAATTTCCCTATCTCAAAATCGTTAGTTAAACCACAATGATAAAGTCCTCATTGACATACACATGTAGCATTAACAGGCTATAGGGATTAGGACCCAGATATCTTCGATGTCATTCATCAGCCTACCACAGGCTCGGAAAGAATTCTCCATTTTAACTGGGCTTAATTTTTCTTTAATTTTATTTTTATTTGTTGTTTTTTTGAGAAAGAGTCTCACTCTGTTGCCCAGGCTAGAGTGCCATGGCATTCACGCAACTCACAACCTAGATTCAAGCGATCTTCCTGCCTCAGCCTCCTGAGTAGCTAGGACTATAGGCACCCAACATACTGCCTAGACAATTTATCTATTTTTTAGTAGAGACGGAGTCTCACTCCTTTCCACGCTGATCTCAAAGTCTCGAGTTCAATGGATCCTCCTGCTTTACCTCCCACAGTGCTGGGTTTGCAGGTGTGAGCCACCATGCCCAGAGTTAGTTTTCTTATTCATTTACTCATATAGGCAAAGATTCCTATTCAAACTGGAACTGAAATTAACAATGAACTAAGAACAGTTAATTCTTAGTCATTTTTAAGCAAGAAATCTTATGCTGTCTGAGTGTGTGTCTCACACACTTTCTAGGATTTTGGTAATCTACTTACACACCTCTCAGATGAGATTCTTTGAAGGTAGAGGTAGGTTATATATTTTCTATTATCTCTAGTGTGGTAAGCAAAACATTGGTCCCTAAAGATATCCATACTCTAATTCCTAAAACCTATGAATGCTTCCTCTATGGAAAAAGGGAGTTCATGGATGTGATTAAAGGGCTTGAGTTGGGAAGATTATTCTGGGTTATCCCAGTAGGTCTTATATGCAGTCACAAGTATCCTTATAAGAAGAGAACAAAGGGGAAATTTATATAGAAGTGGAGAAAATGATGTGATAAAAGGAATGTAGGGTCACAGATAAGGACATCTGGCAGCCACTACAAGCTTGAAGGGACAACGGGAAGCGGAGTCTTCCCTAGAAACTCCCAAGGGAGCAGAGCCCTGCTGATGCTTGGATTTAGCTGCATAAGACTCAGTCTGGAAGTGCAAGAAAATAAATGATTGTTATTTTAAGCCATGAAACTTGTGGTAATTTGTTACAACAGAAACAGGAAACCAATACATCTCGTAACTAGCTCAGTACCCAATACACAGAAGGAATTCAACAAATGCTTGATAAATGTTAGAAACTAAAGAAAAAGAAAAAAGGCAGGAGGGAAGGAAGGAGAAGGATTAACATTACAAGAAAAACCAATGTTTTGGATGTTAAGTTAGCTTTTTCCCTATTTTCCTCAACTGGGGACACATGACTGACCTCCCAACTTAGGTATTTTTCCTTCGGTTAAGTGTCATCTATCCAAGTCCAAAGAACTGTGTTTTTAAAATCTATACCTGGGACTCGAAGAATACATGACAGGTTTTACCTTGACATGATTTTTGCAGCTGAGTTATGAACTTCTGCAAGAGGAGGTTGCAGTAAAAGTCAAAGAAGTCCTTTTCTAAGGGAAAGCTTGCAGGCTTGTTCTGATAATTGGAAAGTGGGTGGAATTCAGAGGTGAAGGGACATCCTCTTACTGCCTTAAGAGACTCATTCATTTCTGTCCAAAATATTTAGGGTAAAAGCCACATCACCATGGGCAGAGCCACTTTTAAAAAGTTTTCATATCTATTAGCTCTAGGGAAACAGTCATTACTTGATAGATTTAATGATACATGAAATATCAGAATCCACATATATGGCTTCAGAAATAATACATCCTGACCTGTATTGAACTCCTTAATTTTTGGTTTTTAGCTAAAACTTGTAAATGACCTAAAATGAGCTAGATATGTTTATGGCAGTACCTCACCACTGGGTAGTTTATTCAAGTGTTAAATTAAACAAAACTGAAGATGGAAAGGTTGAAGCAATTAAGCTCTTATCCTGCAGATATTTTTCTGTGGGTCCTATGCTAGGATTCAATTAAAATGAAGATGTGTTTTCTTGCCTGAAATTACCATTGACTTATTGAGTTTGACAATACTCAACAATGCCTTAATGTTTGTCCAAGTGAAAGAAATCACTTTGCTCTGTCATAGAGATAAATGAGGTAAATTCATCAAGAGACCCAACTCAATAAGAATATTGATGACGTTCTGCTTGGATGCATAAACCCTTCAGTCATGAGTGACTTGTCAGATACCCAACCTGAGATTTTTGTTATTGTTTATAAAAAATGTAAAAAATGCATCCAAATTTCCCATGCTGTAATTTCCTCAATTATTTTTCAGGTTATGCTACATTTTTCATTGCAAGTTGCATTCTATCAGAGCTGAAATGAGTAAGAATGTAAATAAATAAACAAACAAATATATCATGGAGCAGAATCCAGTTCTATTATTTTTTGACATTTTACTCAAATAATATTCGTCATTCTGATTTTAAAACTAAGCTAATAAACTATGTATATAGTATTTCCCCCCATTTCTCAGGAAAGTTTTTTATACATGTGATGTTTACACATATATAATTTTGTACAGTACACAATTTTCCATACTTAGATATACAAATATTATACATATGTGCATATATGAGTAAACCAATAGCCCTAAATTTAAAAATTTGTGTACATGTTTGAATGATGACTTATAAAAATTAAAGCAGGTTATACACATTTTTCTACATTATGCTTTTCTCAATGCTTGGTAAACAAACAGTCCTTCCAGAAAACAGATGTGATTCTAATCTATTCTTTCTAAAGGCTTTATTCCATGCTGTTGATGTGCCATAATTTGTATAAACAATTCATCGGTAGTGGGTAATTTGCTAAGATCTTTCAATATAAATAATAATACAAGAAAATGTCATGTGCTTATATCTTTACTTACTGATTGTTTGGTTTCTATTGCATACATTTTTAGGACTAAAGTATTGCAGGAGCAGAGTATATGCACTCTTTTAATAGTACCTTTTAACATTTTTCAGAATATCGGGAGTACACGTGTTTTGCGCAGATTGAGTCAAAGTGTGCCCCCCACCCAGATAGTGTGCACTGTATCCAGTGGGTGTGACTTCACCTATTCCCTCTGCCCACCTCCTCGCAGTTTGATTTTCACCTACACTTACTTCCCTGTGTGCACTTGCATGTTGACTTGTTAGTTCCAACTTGATACTGAGTACACGTGCTTGTTTCCTCATTCTTGTAATGTTTTCCTTAGGAGAATGATTTCCAGTTCCATCCAGGTTGTTGCAAATGATACTAGATCTTACTTTTATGGTTCAGTACTACTCCATAGTATGCATGTACCACATTTTATTAAGCCATTCATTTATTGGTGGGCCCTTGGGTAGTTTCCATGTGTTTCGTAAGTTATCTTGCTATAAATATTTGAGTGCAGGTGTCCTTTTAATAAAACGACTTTTTTTTTCCTTTGGGTATATATATAGCCAGCAGTGGGATTGCTGGATCAAATGGTAGGTCTCCTTAAGTTCTTTGAGATATATTGCCATACAATTTTCCACAGAGGTTGCCCGAGCCTGCAGTCCCACCATCAGCGTATAAGAGCTCCATTCTCTGCACATCCATACCCAGCATCTGTTGTTTTGGGACTTTTTAATACCAGCCACTGTCTTTGGAGTTAGGTGATATCTCATTGTGGTTTTGACCTGCATTTCCCTAATGATTAGAGACCCTGAGCATTTTTTAATGAGTATTAAAGATGTAACAATGCATATTCACACTGGTAGTGGTTAGCGTACTATTTTCTCTATATCCTTGATAATAATAAATGTTGTTCTTGCAAATGTTTTTGTTTTGACAGGCACAAGCAATATCGTGTTATTAGTTTCATTTGTATTGCATTACTACATAACTATATTGCCACCTGATATCATTGCTTTTCTGGAAATCATAGTCCCTCAATGAATTTAGAAAAAACACAACAATTATAAAAAGGAAAAGAAAGTAACTCTTGCACAGTAGATGAATGCATCTGGGGGTGAGGGTGGAAGGGGAATTATTCTCCCTCTGTGTGGGAAGGCCTAGCATCTCGCCGAATCTGGAGGCATGTGCAGAACAAGAACAAGAATTATCTGTGAGCATTGTACTATTGAATCTTGGCAGTCGGTGGGTTATTCAATGTTTGCACATCTGGGGAATTTGGAACTCACTTTATTTGAGATAGTCCAGCGAGACAACTCTAGAAATTTGTGCATATGAAGAATCTACTCATACTTTACTCATTAATCTTCCATTGTTCTCTTAAAGATATACAGAAAAATAAAGCTAATCCCTTTTCAATAAGAGTTCGCTTAAACAGAATGTTTGGTGACATTTAGCATTATTCACAGTTCTTTTCTTCTCTATATATCTTCGTTTATTTCAACTGTTTCTCACAAATGAGGTCTCATCACAGACACTTTCCTTTTCTGCACATCTATCTCCCTTTGTCAAATATTTAAATTACTATAAGATATTAAAGGGAAAAATGAGGGGAATAACATGAGGAATACTGTCCTGTATGAAAATGGTGTCTATTACATCTTTAGATGTGAGGATTGAGAAACATTCTCCAGACCTGCTATAAAGGCAGACTCCCTATGTAGAGAAAACAGAACCCAGCGACTGGGCCCATGAACCTACATTTGAAACAGCTCCCCCAGATAATCCTTTACACTCCCTCCCTCTTCCCAACCCTAGCCTGAAGCTGGTGCTTTAAAAGGTTTTATCTTTTTCTGACCATCTGGGTTGACTCGGGATGTCAGTCAGTCATCAGATACAAAGGAGAAAAAAGGTGCTAATTACCTATTAGATACCTCCAAGTGACTCTGTAAGAATAACTTCTCTTTTTTTCAGAGATCTTTGCATTTGCCTGCCTGGTAGGAATCTCAGTCCCTTGAGTGCTTTATTCCCACTGTGAGACTCTAGTTGAAATAAAAGTTTCCTTGAACCTTACTTGACTCTCTCCCACTCATTTATTGTGTCGGTAATTTTTTCAAATTGGCTTCTTAAAGATATCACACATTTTCTTTTTCTTGAGAAAAATTGATGTTCAGTAACCAAACTATTTGGAGAACAAAACTATAATGGTTTTGTCATAATAAAAAGAATGCCAAATGGTTTTTTCAAACAAGGTTAAATAAAACGAATCTCAATTTGAACTTTGTATTGGTGAAAATAGGATTCCCATGTTCTTCCCATTAAATAAAGTCTATGGTTTTGGAAGACCTTGAGTAAAGATTTTATCCAGTGTTATTTTAGCCTTAATTATTTTGAATATTAGGTTTTTGCATATTTTAAAGCATCTTATTGTCTATACTTCCTAAGTTCCTGAGAGCTAATGTCTTAGATAACATTTGAAAGATGTCTTAGAAATTAAGTACAGTATTGAAGCTATAGGGGAGGCAGTGCAAGACAAATGACAAAAAGCAGGGTATTGAAAGGTTTTAAGAAAAATATTTACCAACAGCTTCATCTGCACTTGAGAGAAATTTAAGTTCAGAAATAGAAGACTTAGGTTCCATTGATGCAGTCAAGTTCTTTAGGTATGTAAACAATTGATATGTCCTTTTGAAGTTTCGATTTCCTCCTCTATAAAGCACAATAATAGTTCCTTCCCACCACAAGTTATTGCTATGATGAAAGAAGTAAGTATTACAAATGAAATAGTAATATACTTTTCACTCAAATCTGAACTCCAAAGGGCCAAATCTACACAGTTATGCAAACACATAATATGAAAGTATACCTTGGTAGCATTATATGAACTTACTTAGGGAATCTTTAAAGTGCTATAAGAAATACTAAAAGAACAAAAAATCTACATTAATCAAATATTTATTTAACCTTGAACAGCTTGCTAAATAAAGTTTTGTAAGATTCTGCAGATGCAGATCCTGAGGTGATGGCTTTCATGTGCCAGTGATTCTTAAAAAAGGACAGAAGTGGGGAAAGAAGTGGGGCTGAGAGAGGAGGAGGACGAGATATGGGAGTTTAGCAAGGTTGAAGATTCAAGTGCAGTCTCAGCAATCGCAGAGGAAACAATTTGGAATATAAATTATACCTCTAGAATTTGTTCAGCCTGAAGGCAAAGCAAATAGGTTTTCATACTTCTCTATTAGCCTGACCTTGGTCAAGGCTAAGGAAACCTAATGGAGACATATAAGATCTCTGGCACCTGGGCTCTCAGTGAGAAAGGGCGAATGAAGCAGGAGGCTGCAGGAGCCCAAAGGCACAAGGAGAAGCAAAGCACCACAGAGGCAAAGGAACCGGTGGTCAGAGAGAGAAGAGCGCATGAGGGGATCTGGGTAGAGCACTACTACCATCACCGTAGTTTGTGAATGTTAGTCTGAGGCTCAGCAATATAACTTTGTGTCACCACAGTCATGCAGTATAGTAATGGCAAACATGATTTTCCCACCCAAGACTCCCAGCTCAGCATTCTTCCACATCACCAGAAGGCTATGAATCCTGATATTGTTGCCCAAATTCTTTATTCCAAACTGAATTTTTATTCTTAGGTGAGAAAATACCCCCATTCCTATACAAATTGATATGTACCAACCACAGCAGCAGTCAACTATTTGTAAGTCTATAAAGAACTTAGGAAACAGTTGCTGACAGCAGATCCCCCTCAAATAGTGAGGTGAGTAGAAATCATGTTCCTTTTCTGTTATTTTTGAACTCCTTTTGGATTAATATCAGGCACATGTGATCAGGTTAGATTATTTGCTTTTGTAAGAGAAAGTCCAAGTTGTATTCGTGACCTTCACCCAGGAAGCATGATTTTACCCTTATGTTGTACCCATTAGGTGGGAAATTATCAAAAACCCTCTCTCCTGCCCCACTTCTTGAATTTAATTATGTTTTTATCTCGTGTGCACACATTATTATTAGTCTACAAGTTTCAATTTTGTATTGAGTACAAGGGATTCTTGCTTTTCTATCTTTGCCATACTGTACGTAGGTAAGTATTCTCCAAATCCATCCAAGCAGTACCAAGAGATACAAAATCTTCATTTTTTCATGGCTGAAGAGTATTCCACGGTATGGATATGCCACAGTTTATTAATCCATTCATGTGTTTGAAGGACATCGGGGTTCTTTCCACATTTATGTAATTGTCAACTAGGCTGCTACAAACATTTGAGTACAAATGTCCTTTTGATAAAAATGATCTTTTTTCTTTTGGATAGATACCTAGTAATGGAATTGTAGGATCAAGTGGGAGTTCCGCTTTTTAGTTCTCTGAGGATTCTCCATACTTCTTTCACGATAAAGGGAAGTAGAAGTGAAAGATGTTCCCTTGATGTAAACATTTTAGAGAAAAAAGTATTTCTGGAATGCTTGCACGATATTTTGTATAAATGAGGCATTTACTCATCATCCATTAACAGAGACAAAAGTCATTATATCCAGTGTAAGAAAGGAATCCCCAACGTGGTGACCATGACCAAGTCAGGTAAGAATCTTGCTACTTGGAGAAGCTGAGTCCTGCTGCTCATGTTCAAAAAATGGATTTGACACAGAAAAGTATAAAGTTTCATCTTTTATGATATCACTGAGAAATCCATGATTCACAGAAGTCTGTAATGGGAGAAAGCAAATTTTCAGTACTATCTCCCAAAGTAATTTGTAAGGTGTCCATGAGAACATGATCACAGGTGAGCTACTGTTATCATGTGGCTGTGGAAAAGAGGCCTCCTGATGATGTGCCCAGCTAATAATGGGGTTCTGCTAGCTTCAGTAAAATGATCATTAGCTTATTGCACATAACAAATGATCATTACTCTGTATTTAGGCAGTCCATCCCTAAATACAGAAGAATCACACACACACAAAAAAAATAGTCAAGAAGCATGAACTATTTCCCATAAAGGAATGGTGTGATCACTTTATTCTACCCTTACTTTGCCTCTGTTTTCCTTTGTCTAATGATGTTTGAAAACAGAAGAGGATGATAACAGGTTGTCTTCAAAGATTCAACATTCTACTACAGCCAAGAAGAATTTAGTATACCTTCTTTCACTCCAAAGGGCACGATCAATGCGTTGATGTATAAGAAGAAAGAGAGAAGCTGGATTAACCTCCATGCTACCATGGACTCAACTACTGAGAACTGTATAATCACAAGAGGGGAGTTTGTCTCAGCGTGTTTTGTGTGACGTCCTATCTATCATTACGCAACAATTCTACCTATTATGCCAATTTGATATAACACCTAAAAAAAATACAACTTTGCATAAATCTCAATCGAAATTTCTTGGATATGAATTCCCCCAAATCTGATCATCTCAATCCCCCCTACAACACACACCCATGAGACCATACCCACTGCTGTGGGATCATCTCCCTAAAAAGGGAGAGATAGATACAAATAAAAAGAGGGACTTCACAAGGACCTAGAAAGTATCTCCAAAACAGATTTCAGATGAAAAATAAGGAAATGATTGTCTTGTTGTGAGCAGTGAAGTATAGTAATCAGGAAATTGCCACACGTGACCCTCCAGATCCCCAAGTGCAGCTCCTCAACTAAATCCAAACTTCACAGAACAAATACCTTTATTAACAGGATTTGTTCTATAAAATTTGGATTTAATCAAAAGGCTATACTCAAGGATTCAGATGGCCACTTGTGGCCCAAGGCCACAGGTTCTTCACCCCTCCATATCTCTCAGGACCAAATGGTGCCAGTAAAACAAACAGAAGAGCAAGTTTTTCTGACTTTTTCTGCTGGTTCATTCAAAGACATTGCTGTACTGGCGACATTCTTTCCTGGTTCTACCTGAACTCCGAAGTTAGTCAGAAAAGCTACTCAAGCTGAATTTCATTATGGTAACATAAACCTCGTTAATAATAAAATACTTTAAGGCATTTTAACCAGTAACACAAGCCTAGGGTTGTACTGAATTTATTTCAAATATTCAAATCTTTCTTACCCTTTCCCACATTCTAAGATTCCCTCTTACTGCCTAAATTCAGCTTCAAAACAAGTCTATGGAGTAGCAAAGAATATTTTTCTTACTTCTAGGGAGAAAAAACTAGAGCTTAAAGATATAAAAAGGGAAATTTCAACACTCAGACTTGAACACAGGTATAAATAGTGAGGTGCCTCACTGTGCAGGAATGCCCAGGGACTAAGGGAAGACTCCCCAGTGCTCAGGCTGGTGAGCCTGGGGCCTAAGGTATTAGTGGCAGGATGAGAATCTGTTTGAGAGTCATTTCTATAATCCCCTTACTTCATTGACCAGTGTGTCTGTCTCTCTCTAGTAAATTACTTTATGGATTATGATAATTCTGGATGAGAACACCAGTATTCCTTTGCAGTAGAGCATTTACTTAACAAATTCAAATTGGCCAGCCTTGAGAAAAAACTACTACCTATAGATTATTAATCAATTATTATTTTTGAAAATAGCATTTGTAAGACAAATGTGTTCATTTGAATTTCTTTTAGGAATTTTGAGGACAATTATTGCTGTATAGTTGATAAATATTAGATATATTAGCTTATTTTTAATAACCACTGTGCTTTGAAATAAATAGAATACATAAAATTATTGAAACATGTATAAATAAAAATTATTATTAATGAAAACTATACTTTAAAAAATACTTGATTAGAGGAAAATATATGAATATATAAAAACCTAAATTTACTTAAATGTACCCTCTTTAACTGGTGTTTAATCCTGCTTTATTTGCTTCTGGGATTTTCCTCAATGTAAGTGCAATATTTTTGAACTTACCTTAAATGAGATCTTTAAATCAGATAGATGGCTAGATAACCTCTGGAATATAGGTCAAAAAGCTTCCTAAGATGAAATATTGCACTATACTATAATAGTGATAAATTTACTTATATAGCCTTCTTTCCTTTTCTTAAAATATATCACAGAAAAGGGGGAATATATAACTTCTTCTATTAGAAAAGAAGAAAGGTCTTTAATTAATGGCTTCAACTTTTACCATCAGGGACTAAATAAAGAAAACTAAACATAAAGTAATCAAAGAAGAAAAGAATATAGGTCAAAGCAGAAATTAATGAAATAGAATTAAAAAACAGAAAACTAAGTGAAACTAAAAGTTGAATTTTTCAGATCAATAAAATTGGTAAACCTCTATCTAGGTTACTCAGAAAAAAAAGGGAAGAAAGACACAAATTATCAATATGAAATAAAAAAAAATGAAACCACTATAGATTCGACATATATGAAAATGATAATAAAATGGATTGGTGCCCGTAGCTCAAGTGGCTAAGGTGCCAGCCACATACACCAGAGCTGGCTGGTTCAAATTCAGCTGAGGCCTGCCAAACGACAATGAAAACTACAACCAAAAAATAGCCAGGGGTTGTGGTGGGCACCTGTAGTCCCAGCTACTTGAGAGGCTGAGGCAAGAAAATTACTTAAGGCCAGGAGTTGGGGGTTGCTGTGAGCTGTGATGCCATAGCACTCTACCCAGGGTGACTGCTTGTGGCTGTCTCAACAACAACAACAAAAAAACCAATGGTAATAAAGTAATATTATAAACAAAGCTATGCAATAAATTTAATAATGTAGATAAAATGATCACATCCCTTGAAAGCACACAAACAAGAAACAAACTGATAACCTGGGTAGCTATTTATCTATTAAAGAAATTGAATTTGTAGTTTTAAAACCTTTTACTAAAGCTAACCCTAGTATCAAGTGATGTCACTAGTGAATTCAATCAAACAAGAAGAAATAATACTAGCTTTACAGAAACTCTTTGAGAATTTAAGGAAGGAATACTTTGCAGCTAATTCTATGAAGTTAATATTAGCCTAATAGTAAAAGATGACAAAGACATTATGAGACAAAGAAAGGAAACTAAGACCAGGAACAGTGAATGATGCCTGCAATTTTGGAACAACGTTGGAAGGCAGAAGCAAGAAGATGGCTTGAGAACCAGAAGATCTAGACCAGTCTGGGCAACAGTGAGACCCCATTTAGAAAGAGAGAGAGAGAGAGAAAGAGAGAGAGGGAGGGAGGGAGAGGGAGCGGGAGAGAGAGAGAAAGAGAGAGAAAGAGAGGGAGAGGAAGAGAAGGAAAGAGAAAGAAAGAAAGAGGGAGAGAGAGAGAGAAAAATAGAGAGAGAGGGAAGGAGAGGGAGAGAGGGAAAGAGAAAGAAAGAAAGAAAGAGGGAGAGAGAGAGATACGAAGGGAGAGAAGGAAGGAAGGGGGAGGGAGGAAGAGAGGGAGGGAAGGAAAGAAAGAAGAAAGGAAGGAATGAGAAAAAAGAAAACTACAGATCAATATCCCTATAGTCATAGATGTAAACATTGTTAACAACTTAACAAATTGGTATGAAATACACGTATATTAAATTCATAAACTAGAATAACCAAGTAGAGTTTACCCCCAAAATGCAGGTTAAACCCTAATTTCACATAATGACTATATACATCAAACCAAAAAAGAAAATATGATCTCAATACATACAGAAAAAGCAATTGTCAAAATATAATATCCATTCCTGATTAAAAAAAAAAACTTTCAGACAACTAGAAATAGAAGAAAACTTCTTTAAGTTGATAAAGGACACAAAAAAGTTGCAGCTAATCTCATACCAGATAGTGAATGACTGATTCCTTTCCCTCGAGCAAGTACAAGACTAAGATGTCTACTCTCACCATATCTGTTTCACATTGTACTACAAATTCTAAGCCAGTGAAACACCAAAAGTACAAATCAGATTGAAAATAAATAAAATTGTCCTTATTCGCAGTTCTTAAAAAGGGCAGCATACACCTACTTTATAAAGCAGCCATTCTATTGCTAGTATTTGCCCAAGACCAATAAAAGCATAAGTCTATACAGAAACTCTTCAAATAATGCCATTTTATTCAGTTGTAGCAATTACCCAAACTTTCTTTTATTTGCTTTAAAATTCAACTTTAGAATTAGGAGATCATTTATGATATTTCAACCAGCTCTAGCCTTTGTATATGTGTTAGACTTACTCTTGGCTCTTGGAAATGGAAGGAAGTGGGCATGAGTCATTTTGAGATTCAAGGAGATATATTCAGAAAAAGAATGTGATTCCCTCAAAGGTATAGGGCAGATATGGGACAGATTACAATATGGAATTTAGATGTCTTTATTTTCAGTTCAAAACCACTGGATTTCTTAACATCCTCAATCACTCTCTCTTCCTCTCAGATGGTAGCAATTTCAGGATAAATACCTCAATCAGAAAATATTTTCTACCCAGCAATCCAATTTGAGAGCGCTCTCACTCTTTTGTTTTTCTTCTGCAAATGATTCCACCTAGATAAATTAGGCTCAGATCTTGAGTAGAGCTGGCTTAACTGGGAGATTTTCACATTCTTGTCATCTTTAATACGCTTCTTTGCAGCTTTCTTCTATACACAGGAATAGACCTCTGACAGTTACTACATTTGGTATCTGCCTCCAGGTACGTGTGGCCCAGCCTGAAGTGAAAATTCATATGAAAATATGAAATATATTGGCAATCCCTGGTACATCTCTTTTATTTGATTTAACCGAAGTGAGATATGCAAAGTGATTAGAGTTTCAAGATGACTCTCAGTGTGATAACAATTTATTTTAAATCACACCTTGATAAGACCTGTGAAATTCCACTGAAGACTATAGCCCAGATACTATTTCATCAATAAAATTCTATTTTTGAAATTCTATTTATTTTTTAGCCCTACTTTTATACCAAAGATGAAACAAATATGAGAAAATTGTCATTGGGTTCAACCCCATACCCTTAAAGCGAGTGATATTTCTTGTATTATTTGGTGGCTGCTGGCCAAAAGAGGAAACATTTTCCCGTCTGACCCCTTCAAGTTTTCTTGGGCCTTTCAGATTTCCTCTGACATTGCTCTGACATCTTACCTTATTTAAGGGTTTACATGGACAAATAGTCTCAGGTATTGTTTCAATCCCCCCATCAACTCTCTCCCTTCAAACCGTGGGTTAGGTTTCCTCAGATTTATTTCCATGTGTTCTCAAGCACATGGCCTGTGTACAACACCTGGTTCTCATCAGCACTGATGGTCTGAGCAAACCCCCATGCCTGACCCTAAACCAGCCCTCAGAATCCCCATCCTTCCTCTCCAGTCCTACTGAGCTGCCTTAAGACAGGAGGTCTCCAAGTATGATGTCAAAGTGAGTGAGTAATGAGACTACTTGATAGCTCTCAACTTCACACATTTTGTATTATCTCCACAGCAGCTCAATAAACCTTGGTATGAAAAAAACTTAACTGAGTGATACAGGATATGTGGATAAAAGTAATTTTTTTTTTTTTAGAGACAGAGTTTTATTTTGTCACCCTCAGTAGAGTGCTGTGGCATTACAGCTCAGAGCAACCTCCAGCTCTTGGGTTTAGGCGATTCTCTTGCCTTAGCCTTCTGAGTAGCTGGGACTACAGGCGCCCACTACAACGCACGGCTATTTTTTGTTTGCAGTTTAGCTGGGGCCGGGTTTGAACCCTCCACCCTCAGTATATGGGGCCGGCACCCTACTCACTGAGCCACAGGCACGACCCAAGAGTCATTTTTCCTGAATAAAGGATTATCAAGCTTGTATAACCTAGCAGAATCATCCCTAATGTAGAAGTGAAGGGTCTCAGATCATAGGCCCAGCTTTCCACTAACTAATGTGCGTGTTTATCAGCAATTTGGCCTGATGAATAAGTGTCAAACATCATTCCGCAGACATTTGGGAGACACTAATATGGATATGGGGATAAATGAGAGATGTTACATGCATAGATTTGAAGAACGCTTGATTCACTGCTAGAGGCAAAGACCTCTGAGTCTGACCTACATTCAAATCGTACTTAATTTGTTTGTATCCTTGTGCAAGTTATTAAATATTTTACATACCCCTATAAAATGGAAAAAACTATAATACTATAATCGGAGTTTATTTTTAGTCAAAATGAGAAAACTGATAGTTTCAGGATATGTTCTTTTTAAAAGGCAATAAATGCCCTGTACAAAAGTCTGATGTGAAGTCAACATATGAGACTTGCAAAAGACATTAGGGAGAACAAAATAACAGAATTTTATACTTTATTTTATTTTACACCTACTTCCAGACTCTAAAGAAGATGGAGTAGCTAAGAATAGGAAAATACTCCTATAGAGAGAATGGCATAGGAGGGAAGGTGGCAGTACCCGCCCCACTCCCAGCCTAAGGAAAGAGGGGAAGGTGCTTCAAGGATCAACATGGAAAACATGCTGTCTCCTGGAGTTTGGGAGACATGATGGGTTGATGTTGAAGTCCAAATGGTGAGGACGCATCTGGCTTGCTAGACTTAGGACAGAGCAAGGAGCTCAAATTGTCCTGAGCTCCGGGTTTGTCAAAACAGAGAATAGGAGAGATACACATGGGTCACTTGTGTTCTTCACAAAGGGCAGAGGAACCTGTCCAAACAAGGCACCTGGAGGACTGAGGAGACTTCATCATAAAGGATGTGCACTGTGGAATGTTAGCTCCAGAAGGAGCTTTAAATGACCATACACAAGGAAACAGTATGTGTGCCCTGCAGTGAGGAGTAGGGCCAAGTTTCAGGTCAGCAAACCGCTTCTGTGTGGGAAAGAGAAACTAAACACCTGCCAAGCTCAGGCAGCCTGAAAACAGACCCAGCAACACCAATCAAATAAGAACTTCCCAGCACTTTCTTCCCTCCCTCATCATCCCCCCATCAGAACCCCTGCGTGTGCCAACATTTAGAACAAACTCAATGATTTTTATTACTATATCTGAATGTACTGTTTGCATTATCTGAAAGTGAGCAGAAAATTAATTCCATCTGCCAAAAATTTTAATTATAAAAAGTCTTTTAGGGCAGAAATATTGTGTTTCTTTGCTATGGTCACTGTATGATAAATTATTAAGCTATACATTTATTATTTCCCTACTTTTCTATATGGGCTCTACATTCTGTCAAAAGAACGATTTTCATGATCCAATTAATTGCAATTATTGACAAAAATTCCTGTGTGCATATATTTCCCTTTGCATTTACTAATAAAGTAATGTCTCTTTAACAAAATAGGAATATAGTAATAATATTTATCACTCTCCTTGTGACATGACAGGTATTTTTAATAAATTATCTCAGTAGGTCACTGCAAAAATCTTATCATGTATGTATTATTCTTTCTGTTACTTCCTCCATTTTACAATGACAATTTTACATAGATAAACAGGCAAGCAGATGGGTCTGATATTACAGCTTGTGTGTTAAATCAATGCACTAATGTGCCTTTTGGATTGGTAGAGAACTACCAGAGGATATGAATAATCACATCTATGTGTATGATATATTGAGATGCTATGTAGATAAAATTATATATAATTGTAGAAAGGTAATTAGAGCTGTGTAACCCACAATTATGCAATTTCTGAAGTATACTCTTTTAAGTGAGTACATTGAACAGTTAACAACAAAACATTCTTTTACTTTTCATCGACCACAGACCAATATAAATGAGTACGTCATTAGTGACCACACAGATTATTTTATCCTGCCTACAAACTACTCAGATCTGCTTGAATCTTTTCATGAAACACTGACCACTGTTTCGGAAAATCACTGGCTGATGTTTTCAGGCTTCTGTGATATTTAAAGTTAGTTTCTTTTTTTTTAATTTTTATTAAATCATAATTGTGTACATTAGTGCAATCATGGGGCACAATGTGCTGACTTTATATACAATCTGAAATATTTTCATCAAACTGTTTAATATAGCCTTCATGGCATTTTCTTAATCACTATATGAAGACATTTATGTTCTGCATTTAGTAAGTTTCACCTGTACCCTTCTAAGATGCACTGTAGGTGTGATCCCACCAATGTGTCACCTCAGGCAACTGGAAAAGGAAGAACATTCCAACCCCAAACCCAACAGAAGAAAAGAAATAACCAAAATCAGGGCAGAATTAGAAGAAATTGAAAACAAAAGAATTAAAGTTAGTTTCATGAACACTATTGTGGTGACAACATCACA
>CAUYON010195135.1:0-46498 GCA_963573935.1 Arctocebus calabarensis | reverse complement strand
AGTCTCACTTTATCGCCCTGGGTAGAGTGCCATGGTGTCACACTGCTCACAGCAACCTCCAGCTCTTGGGCTTAAGCGATTCTCTTGCCTCAGCCTCCCTAGTAGCTGGGACTACAGGCGCCCGCCACAGCGCCCGGCTATTCATTCCATGTTCTTAAAAGAGAAAACTTACTATGACTAAAAAAAACAAAAAATCTCCAATTAAACCTAATAAGTTTAACGCAATACTTTTCAAAACACCAACAAGGTTGTTATGGAACTTGACAAACTGATATTTAAGTATACAAAAGAATCAAAGTGCATAAGAAGAACTAATAACTTTATTTGAAAGGATCAATAAGAAGAGAAATTTCCTGCTAGTTATAGAAAACGATATTTCACCACAGTAATTAAAAACTAGGTGCTATTGACTTAGAGATAGTTAAATAGTGTGGCAGATCAAAATACAGTTCAGAAACAATATATGTGGCATTTACTTTATGGTAAAGGTGATATGTTACTATAGTGGAAAAAGTATAGTAGTGAATTTAACAAGTATTCTTGATGTGATTGTCTATACATGGAAAACAATAAAAATCAATTTCTGTTTCACACCATACAAAATACATTTCTAATATGTTAAAAAACAAAATATATAAGTCAAAAGAAATTTTGAGTAAGGATTTGCTCAAAAAAAAAATTGTATGGCAAAAGTCCTCTTCAGTTTTTCTATTTTCTAAGCTTAAACTTGTTCTTTTTTTCCTTCTAATTTTGGAGGCAAATTTCTTTTTCATTTTAGCTTCTTAAGTTGGAAGTTTAGGTTACTGGTTTTAGGTTCTTTTCATCAATTAAAAACACTTAAATCCATACATTTTAAAGGTATTCTTCAATTGCATCCCAAAGTTTTATTTTATTTTATTTTATTTCAGATCAATATGAGGATACAAATGATTATATGGTTTTCTTTCTTTGGCTAAAGTTTGAGTTTCATTTGAGCCCTTCACCAAGGGGGTGTCCTGATACTGTTCCCTGTGTCCATTAGGTGAGGATACACCTGTCCTCTGCCCTCTTCCCCTTTTACTTTCCCCTCCTCCCCACTGCATCCCCTTGAATTAAAGAGTGTTCTTCTCTTGTGTGTGCATCCCAAAATTTGTTGTGCTTTAATTATCATTCAGTTTAAAATATTGCCTAATTTCCTTTATGTTTTGTTAATCTATGTGCAGTTTACAAGTGTGATATTTAATGTCCAAATAATTTTGTATTTTCTAGATATCTTTTTGTTGAATTTTAGTTTAATCCTACTCTTATCTGAGAATATACACTGCAAATTTCAACAAACTTGTCTTATGTCCTGGCATATAGTCTATTTTGGTGAATTTTTTGTATATACTAGACAAATTGTGTTGTGTGTTGTGTGTAGTGTTCTGGACATGTCAATCATATCAAGCTGAATGACAGCACTGTTCAGATCATCTATGGTGTCACCAATTTTCGGTCTCACTAAGAGAGCAGTGTTTAACTGTCCAACTAACATGGAGTGTTTATCTATTTGTTCTTTCAGTTTTATACTCTCGTGGTTTATTAATTTTGAAACTATAGTCTTGAACACCATAATGTTTTGACAAAGGAAGGACTATGTAGGTGATGGTGATCCCATAAGGTGATAATCTCACATTTTTACTGTACCTTTCCTGTGTGTAGATGTACTAAGATGCATGCTTAGCATTGTACTATAATTGCTTACAGTATGCAGTACAATAGCATCTTCTACAGGTTTGTAGCCTATGTACAATAGGCCATACCACAGACTCGAAGCAGTAGGTAATACCATGTAGGTTTCTATCAGTACACACTGTAATGTTTGTAGAACTATGAAACTGCCTAACAATGCACTTCTCAGAACATATCTCTGTTGTTAAGCAACACATTGATTATATATAATTAGGTCTATTCACAATTATGATTAAATCTTCTCGATGTGTTGACAATGTATTCATTATAAAATGTCCCTTTATATCACTGTTAATATTCATTTTCCTGAAGTCTACTTTGTCAAATACTAATATAACCATACAGATTTTTTATGATTAATATTTGAAAGGAATATAATTTTCCACTCATTTACTTTTAACCCCTCTTGACCTTTGTATTTTTTTTTTTGCATTTTTTAACAATAGCATATAGTTGGGTCTTGCTCTTTAAAAATTTAGTCAGATAATGTCTTTTAATTAGAGTGTTTATACCATTAACTTTTCAGTAATGTTGGGTTAATTTTACTGTCTTCCTATCGGTTTTCTTTTTTTTTTTTTCTATCGGTTTTCGATTTTTCTTATCTGTTCTTTTTTAATTTTTTTTTCTATTTTCTTTTAGATTGAGTATTATTTAATATTCTACTTTTTTATCTCCTATGAAATAATTATCTATATCTCTTTCATTCACTTTTTTAGTTTAGACATGGGTCACCACAAAAGTTTTGAGACAGACTATGTTCTGACCTATTATTTCTCTTCTAAGAAGCGTAGTCCCCAGCACCCTCTCTTGTTCACCTGGTCGAGTTTCAGCTTGCTTGGCATGTCAGTATTGCTGGAAGGGCTTCATTTGTTTCTGTCTACATGGATTTTACATTTCTTAATTTTTGCATATTTCTAAACTTTTGTAACAACCCACATATGTGCCTTTAATTTGTTACATTCTATCTTCTAAGTAATGTTATGTCACTTCACATATTACATAAAGATATTTGAAAAGTATACTTCCATTTTACCCCTACTCCCATGCTCTATGTTGTCATTATCATAAATGTTGCTTTGTCTTCATTTAAAGAAAAACTTTAGGCCAGGAATAGTGGTTCATGCCTGTAATCGCAAAGTTCTGTATGGATGAGGTTGGAGAATAGCTTGAGGCCAGGAGTTTGAGATCAGCCTGGGCAGCAAAACAAGAACCTGTTTTTAAAATATTTTTTAACATTAGCAGGTGTGGTGGTGCAATCCTGTAGCTCCGGCCACTCTGGAGGCTGAGGTGGGAGGATCACTTGGGTCTGGCTGCACTAAGCTATGAACGCACCACTCCACTACAGCCTGAGGGCCAGAGCAAGACACCTTCTCCAAAAAATGTTTAAAAAATAACAATTTAAAAACTTAAGGCCCCCCCATCCAACTTCTATATTTAAAATAAACAAATAAGTACCACTTTCTATATTTGTCCAGCTTTTCTGGAGCTCTGTATTATGCTGTGTAAGCCCAGATTTCTCACTGGAAGCATTTTCCTGCAGTGTGAAGGACTTCATTAATATTTATTACGGAACACATGTGCGGATGATGAATTCTCTCAACTCTTGTTTTTTTGAAAACATCTTTATCTCACCTTCATTTTTCAAAGATGTTTTGTTAGGATACAGAATCCTAAGCTAATAGTTTTTTTTTTTTCTTTCAGTACTTTAAACATATGCCACTGCTCGTTTTTGGTTCTCATTGTTTTTGAAAATAAGTTATGGTAAGTCTGTTTCCTCCACTGTACATGATCTGCATGTGTTTTCCTGTTTGTTGTCAAAATATTTTCTTTGTCACTGGTTTTCAGACATCTCTCTGTGATGTGCTTAGACTCAGTTTTCTTTCTTTGTATTCTACCCTACACGTAGTTCATTGAGCTTCTCAAAAATGTGGGTTTAGAGTTTGAATCAAATTCAGAATGTTTCCAGACATTATTTCTTCCAATATTTTTTTTTCTGTTACCTCTTCCTGTCACTCAAAATGCATAAATGATTTCAATTTTTTGTTGTTGTTGTTGTTGAGATAGACTCTCACTATGTCTCTCTTGGTAGAGTGCTGTGGAGTCACAGCTCACAGCAACCTCAAAATCTTGGGCTTAAGCAATTCTTTTGCCTCAGCCTCCCAAGTAGCTGGGACCACAGGCACCCACCACAATGGCTGGCAATTTCCTTGGTGCAGTTGTTACTATTGATTTTAGCTGGCCTGGGCTGGGTTCGAACCTGCCAGCCTTGGTGTATGAGGCTGACAATTTACCCTCTAAGCTACAGGTGTCACCTTAAGTATTTTTTTCAATTTGTTGAGATTTGTTTTGTGGATGAATATATAGTTTATACTGGGGAATGCTCCATAGGCTGATTAAAAAAATGCATATTTAGCAGGTGTCAGATAGAAAGTTCTGTAAATGTCTATTAGGGCCATTTTGTCCAAAGTCCAGTTTACATCCAAATCCTCTGTCGATTTTCTATTTTGATGTTCTGTGTGATGTTGACAGTGAGGTGATAAAGTCTCTCACTTTTACTATGTTGTGGTCTCTCGCTTTCTCTTTAGATAAAATAGCATTAGCTTTATGAATCTGGATGCTCCATTCTAAATGCATATGTGTTTAGATTTGTCATATCCTCTTGCTGGATTAATAACTTCATCATGATATAATGGCCCTTTCCCTCTTTTTTTTTCTTGTTCCTAAATTAAAATCTAATTTGTCTAAGTATAGTCTTTCTTGCACACTTTTGGTTTTTATTTATGAGGAATACCTTTTTCCATTCACTCTACATGCATCTTAACTGGTAAGGCGAGTTTCTTATATGCAGCCCATAGTTGGATCACGATGTTTAAAATCCTTTCATTCTTTTTATACCTTTTAGCAAGAACATTTAATCCATGTATATTCAAGGTTATTATCAGTAAGTTAGGCTTTGTTCCTGTCATATTTTATGATTGGATATTGTATATTTATTTTTATTCCTTTCTTTTTCTCTTATATGTCACTGTGGTATGATAGAGTTCTGGTAGTGGTACCATTTGTAGCTTTTCTCTTTCACCTTTGTATGATTGTTTTATCAGTAGATTTTTATACTTTCATGCATTTTAATTATAATAAATTTCATTCTTTCACTTCCACATTTAGGACTCCCTGAGTCTTTCTTTTAGGACAAGTCTGGTGCTAGTGAATCCCCTAAGCATTTGATGTCCTGGGAATTACTTTAGTTATCCTTTATAATTTATAAAGAAAAATTTTGTTGGATATAGTTTCCTTCATGGCATTTTTTTTCTTTCAGCACTTTGAACATAATATCCTATTTTCTATGAGACCTATAACGTCTCTATTGCAAAATCTGCTTTTAGTCTGATGGGGATTCCTTACTAGAAGACTAGATGCTTTTCTATTGCTGTTTTTAGATTTGCTCTTTAATTTTGACCTTAGGCAGTCTGATTATATTGTGCTATGATGAAGACCCTTTGTGTTATAACTGCCTGGGTATTGTTGAGCCTCCTGTATTTGAATGTCTATATTTCGTGCTAGACATAGGAAGTCTTCATCTATCATTTACTTAAATAGGTTTTCTAATCCTTTCTTTGTAAATGTTGTCACTTTGTTGTCTCAAATGTCACAGAGTGTTTGCTCCTTTCTTTTTTATTCTTTCTTCTTTATATTTGTCTGACTTAATTATTTCAAAAGCCTGTCTTGGTAAATTGGGGTGCAGTTATTTGTGCAGGTTGTGGTGAAGTTGTTTGGGGGACTGGGATCCTAGATGGGCTAGTCTTCAGGCCCACGTAGTGGCAGGGGTGGAGTGAATATTTCAATCTTTGTGCCTTAGGAAATCATGCACTGGCACCTATTTTGGTGGTTAGTAGTGGGTTGATTCTTGAACTTTCAGGTGGCTTGTTAAAGTGCCAATTGTGGCTGTGGTGGATCAGATAAGTGACAGGTTCTTGGGCCCCGTGGTTGCAGGCATGGTGTGGGTGGTAGCACTAACATTGGTGGGAAAACTCTCTGAGTGCCAAGTGGTGTATGCTGATGTTGGCAATGGGTGAAATAGTCTAGGTAGCAAGTTTATAGGCCTGTAGATAGGTGCCAGCTGAAGTGGTGGCAATTGGAAGTTTAGGGCCAACCCCAAGATTAGTGCTGAGGTATGCAAGCTGGGTTGGGCTGTGTACTGTGTCTGGGGGGTGGGGATGAAGCTGGGCTGGGCAGGCTTGAACTATAGCCATGGCTGGTGGGTTGGGGTAATCCTCAGGCTGCAGGCAGAGTTCTGGGATTAGGTGTGGCAGCAGCCTTCCTGAGTCCCTGTTACTGCAATGGGTAGGGCATGACTTTTTCGTAGTCTTTGCCGAATGTCCTATGACGTTAACAGTTGCTCTTTGCGTGGTAAACTTCAGTATCTTCCAACTTGTGTGAATTGTGGGAATTGATTAGCTTACAATTTTCTGGCTGTTGTACTTTTTTTTTTTTTTTGGTAGCGATAAGGGATCTTGCAATGTTGCCCAGGCTGGTCTCCAACTCCTTGTCTCAAGCAATCCTCCCATCTTGGCTGTCTTGACCTTCCAAAGTGTTGGCATTACAGGCATGAGCCACTGTACCTGTTCTCTGTCTACTGTACTTTGCTTGGCCTCACAGAGTTCTCCATAATATATGTCTAAATTGAATTCAGTCAAAGACTCAAATGGATCTCTTTGAAAATTTCTGGAACTCTTTATCTGCATGGCTTCCTGGTACTCAGGTCTGAAAAACCCTTTCACTTAGGCTTTCCAAAATGTTTACCTCTGACTTTTTATCTCAGTGAAGCTTTTCCCTCCCTTTCCCCTCACTGTGCTATGGTCTGAAAATTACCTGCAGATAGAAAGCTAAGATGATGTTTTCCTTCTCTCTGGGATCACCATTCTGCTCTTTGTGTAGTTGCATACATTTTATCTAGTTTTCTAGTTATTTAAGCAGGAAGGCAGGTCCTGTACCAGATGTTTTTCTATGGGAGAAAGTAAGTTATTTCCAGTAAGTTTAAGATTAAAACTTAATTTCTAAAAAGTTCATCAGAAGCTCTGTGTGCACAGTCAGGAGTTTTGGACTATTGGATTGCACAGTAGAATGGGTAATTGATTTCATTACTCACTCCCATTATCTACAGAACCTTTCTTTTGGACATCTCACTTTGAAACTCGGCTATTCCTGAGTTCAGACCTTGATGGCTAAATGTCTCCAGAAGATAAATTTTTAATTTCCCTTTATGGTGTTTTAGTAATTCTCTCTAATTTTTTTTTCTGCTATCATGTAGTATCCTGAGGATATTTTTTCTCAATTTTTGTATTTTCGGAATTAGTTCTTAAAGTAATTTAAAAATTTTCATGATCTTTCATTCATAACTTTAAAAAACGTTTATTTTATTTTGAGACAGGGTCTATTTCTATTGCCTATGCTAGAGGTCAGTGGTGTCATCGTAGTTCACTCTACCCTCAAACACCTAGGCTTAAGTGATCCTCCCAAGTATCTGGGACTACAGGCACGAGCCAACATTAACGGCTACTTTTTGTATTTTTTGTAGAGGCAGCACCTTGCTATGCTGCTTAAGCCAGACCCAAACTATTGCACTCAAGCATCCTCCAGTCTGGGCCTCCCAAAGTGCTAGGATTACAGGTGTGAGGCCATGTACTAGTCCTTATCCATACTCTTTTATGTTATTATGGAGTCTGTTTTTTCTTTTACTTCTTTGGTCACTTTAAGTTTTTTTTTGTAGTCCTTTTCAGATTATTAAATCATCTGAAGCTTTTAGGTCTTACTTCTATTGCTTGTATCTACTGACTCATTGTTGTTCATTTCCTTATATGTTTAAAATTTGTGATTGTATGTAAGCAGCAGCTTTGTATTTGCTTATGACAGTGCCCTTTGGATTCTATATACATATGTATATGCATACATATATACATCATCATAAATACATGCATACACATGCACAAAGCACATATATCTTAATAGATATGTATACATATTCACAAAATATATATTTAAATTTATTCAGCATTTGAATATGTTTATAATGGGAAGATACATGTTCTATATCAATTCAGTCTGATATATGGCTGAAGCATGCCTGAAATTCCTCTGAAATATTGGGACATATATGTGTATAAGTGTGTGCTGGTATCTGAGCTGGGGGGAGGAGGAAAGGAGGTTAGGTTTTGAATTACAGAAAAAACTTAGCACACCTAATTGTGAATTCACACTCTTCCTGTGTTTCAGAACCACTCTTCCCGTGTAGTAAAACTGCCATAACCCCTTCCCTACACACTCCCATCCAATTACACACCAGGTACTTTTAAGTGTACTACCCCAAATTTCTCCAAATTGTGCACTGTCTCTTCCTTATTTCAGAACTTTACCGTATTTCAGTGGATTTAGGAATTATTTCCTGAAAAAAAATTCAGAATGTCTTGTTTCCACTTGACCCACATGGATGGCATAATGATTTCTCTTAAATATAAGTCCTTCCTCTGCCTAAAATGACTGAATAATTTCCAACTACTCTTGGAATAAAGGCCAAAAGTCTAAGACCCAGCCCTGTTCTGTTCTTGCCTCATTCTCCAGCCTGCTGTATGACCTTCCTCAGCACACTGACTTCACATTCCCTGAGTCCTCCAAGTACCTTTCCATACACTATTTGCTCTTCGTATAGTGTTGTTTCAGAAAATTATAATGCAATTCTTATTTCTATTCCTGTCTACTTTGGATAAGAAAATAAACAAACCTCTTTTCTCTCCTCAGTAAAAAATGAAGATATGAACGAAGAGAGTGTTGACAACAGAAGTCAAAAGTAAGGATTTTAGTACTTTTCTTGTTTTCATTCATTTACTTATCCTAGAGTCAACCCACATAGTTCTGATCTAAGATTTCCAGAGATAACGCCTTCCTGCTGCTATAAACATAGCCAATTCTGCCTGGCATGATTCATCATGTTTTTGGAACACTGTTTTAATTATGGTCTAACCCTAACTTAAAACAGTGACTTGGGGAGGTAGCTGTTTTCCAATTAACACCCCGTCCCCCCACCCCCAAAAGAAAAACACTGTACATTCTGGCAGCTTGTAAAAAATAAAATAATTGATCCTTACAGTAGAGGGCAGCAGAGGAGCACATCTCAGGATGAAAATACTGGGACACATCCCAAATCCTCTCTCCTTAGGGCTCCCCTTGGAAAGGTGTGGCTAGGTCATTTAGAGGGAGAAAGACATGTGAGAAGATGCAAGTTAAGAGGATATAGTGAACTTAATGTCACCAAATATCTCAAAATTTGGAAAACAGAAAGAATTATAAACATTGATTTTTGAACATGTAAATTTTATCTTATTTTCATGGATAATATATTCTTTGTAATATATACAATATATTAATAATAAAATATTAGTAATATTTTAATAATTATTATTTTTATTGAAAACATAAAACTGATACATTTTAAAGATTGGGTTTGTGTTCGTTAAATAAAGGGAGTTTAAGTATAAACCATAAATACTTTTGGTCCTTGCACAGGTCATACTTAGGAATAGAACTTGAAAGGAAAGCCAGCAAGATGGTCTGGCACAACCCTTGGTTGTGCTTTTGAGGCAATCACTGCTAAAAGGTAAACATACATCCTTATTTAGAAGAAAATCCATTTAATATTATGTGGAAGACTTTGACAGTTCGGTGCAAATGTAAATAACAACATAATTAGATATCAGATGGTAGTTGGCCAGAGAAACCCCTACAAAAGATATGGTGAAAAACGGATGAATTCTTTACTTTACAGAGCTCAAACATTAACTTTAGAAGTGAACTTCTAAATTTGGGAGCAAGATGACTGATGAAACATTTGGCATTCTTTTTCCACCATCTCCTCAAGAAAGAACCAAGGCAAAGAATAAACAGCTAAGATTTAACTGAGGTTGGAAAGGACGCCACCTAGAGTCCAGTGTGGAGGGGCAATGCCGGCCTGGTGATTGGAAGTCCTGGAGGGCAGTGTGGAGGACCCCAGCTTCTGCAGCCCCACCACCCCTTCCCAAATATGCTAGGCCCGGAGTGAGGAGGAGCATTCAAGAGCAGACCCCATTGTCACTGCAAACACGTGCAGTGTTTACAACAGGGGATCGCATAGTCTCCCAGTCTGGATAGCTGCAGGAATTCACACAATTGCACTGCCCGGGAGCACGAGGTGTGCACTCCCACACCCGGCCCATCCCTGAGAGCCACGTTGTTGCACTGCAAACTCTTGAGACCTGAGCCACCCACGCAAGGTGCCTTCCTCTGGGACAAGTAGCCCTGCACCTCCCCATCACCAGAGACCCATCTTTGTTCTAGTAGAACACCAGCAGGGCGGAGCCTGGGCCCAGGACTGTCCATGACACTAGTCCTGCCCCCTCACTTCTGGGCAGAGGACCAGTCTGACAGTCCCACCAAGGGCTAACCTGCTCTTGAGCCAGCCCGACTGTTGAATGTCACCCTTACGTTAATGCTGCCTTCAAGTTATTCCCCAGGCCCTGAGTGACAGCCGTGATGTGCCCCACTCCCTGTAGACAAGCCCCTGACCTGCCCAGCAACCTTGTACCCACAGCTTAAGAAACCAGGATACCCTCCGTGGGTAAGAAAGCAGACTGGCTAAGCAGAGGTGCACCATGTTCTGGGCAGGTGAGACAGACGGTTGGCCGCCCCAGCAAGCACACACTCAGGCCGGTGAGCTGTTGCACACCCACCTACCGCCCCTGAGAAGAAGCCCAACCAGCCGCCTCTGGTAGAATCCCCCACATTGGCGAGCAGCTGTGTGACTGCGTCCTTGCTCTGAGAAGCAGCTTGTGGGCCACCCCTAGGAGACTTACCCACATGCTAGCTGAGCAGTTCTGTCTGTACCTGCTGGATTTGAGAATTAGACCCCGGGGAAGCCCCAGCAGATAGCTGGCCCAGAAGCTGCATGCCTGCATTCTGAGCTGGAGAGACAGTCCCAGGAGTTACCACAAACATTCAGGCCAGCTAAGAAGCCACATGACCAGTGTCCCAGGATTAAAAACAACCCTGTGCACCACCCCCAATAGACACATCCCAGGCCACCCAAGTAATCATGCAGCTGTGACCTGGGCCTGAGAAACAGTCCTGTGGTTTCCCTCTGCAGACATCCCACACCAGCCCAGCAACCACATGTTCATGCTCCTGGACATGGTACCAGACCCCTCGCCCAACAAGCCAGACCCCAGTTGGCTGACCCACCATGTCATGCACGTGTCCCTAATCTGAGAAATAGCCCTGGAGCCCTTGCCTGAAAAACTGCATCATCTCCACAAATTCTCTCAGCCTAGACCACTGAGAAACTCCCAAATGCCACAACTGTGGGTTACAGCTGGAAGAAACTGTAGGCAGAGAACACTGCTGTGACCCCTTAGAACCACGGTGATGCCCACCACCAAACACCCTATGATCCATTCACACAACGAATCTTCCCTGCAAAAACCCACTCTATAAAATTGGAAGAAGTGATTTTTCTACCAAATGTGTAGAAACCAACCTAGTGACACATCAAGCATGGAAAAGCCAGGAAACATGCCGTCTCTGGGGTAAACCAATGAACCAAAGTAACAGATCCCAATCATAAGGGAATATATTAAATGCCAGAAAAAGAATTCAAAATAATGATCTTAAGGAATCTGAGTGAGATATAAGAGAACATAGACAATTCAATAAAACCAGGAAAAAAATTTATTACTTGAATGAGAATTTAACAAAGAAATATCAGGTCAAAAGAATAGAAATCCTACAATTCATTGAATGAAATAAAAAATATAATTGAGAGCATCACAACAGACAAGGCATATTCTTTGAAAAACATGCGCAGACAAAAAAGAAAAAATGAGAATAAAAAATTGCTTTTCCATATGTGAACAATGAACTAACTGAAAAAGGAAATCAAGAAGTCCATCCCATTTATGATAGCCACAAAAAACCAAAATACCCAAGAATAAATTCAACCAAGGAAGTGTAGAGGAAATCTACAAAACACTGATAAAAGAAATTGAAGAGGATACAAACTAATGGAAAGACATTCCATGATTATGGATCGGAAGAAATGATATTATTAAGATGATGTTACTACTCAAAGCAATTTACAAATTCAGTATCACCCCTATAAAATGCCAATGTTATTCTTCACAGAAAAAGAAAACAAAAGCGTAAAAATTTTATGGAATTAAAAAAGAGCCTGAATAGCCAAAGCAATCTTGAATAAACCAACCAACAACAAAAACAACAACAAAACAAAGCTGGAGGTATCATATTAGTGGACCTCAAAATATACTACCAAGTTATAGTAACTGAAACAGCAGACAAATAGACCAATGAAACAGAATATATAACTCCCACATTAATCCACCTATATACAGTCAGCTCATTGTTGACAAAGGTTCTAAGAACATTCACTGGGGGGAAAGACAATCTCTTCAATAAATAGTGCTGGGAAAATTGGATGATCCTGCGAAGAAGAATAACACTAGGCTCTGACCTCTCACCCTATACAAAAGTAAACTGGAAATACATGAAAGACCTAGAATTAAGACCTGAAACTTCCTGAACTGAGGTAAGGAAAACATTTCAGGACATTGATCTAGGAAAAGAGTTTATGAATAAGATCTAAAAAGCACAGGCGACAAAAGCAAAAACAAACAAATGGATACATCAAACTAAAAAGCTTCCAAACAACAAAAGAAAAAAAATAGAGTGAAATGGCAGCCTACAGGATGGGAGAAAATATTTGCAAACAACTCATTTGTCAAAAGATTATTACCTAGAATTATAAGGAACTGAAACAGCTCAACAGAAAACAACTTAAATGTTTGATTAAAAAATAGGCAAATGACCTGAACATTTTTCAAAAGAAGATATATTATACAGATGGCCAACCAATGCATGAAAAATGCTCAACATCACTAATCATTAAGAAAATGAAAATAGAAAAAAAAATGTAGTATCATGCCCCCCCACTAATATGATACCTCCAGCTTTGTTTTGTTGTAGTTAGGATGGCTATTATCCAGGAGACCAAAAAAGTAAATAAATAAATAAATAACAAATGCTGATGAAGATGCAGGGAAAAGGGAATTCTTATCCACAACTAATAGGAATGTCAACTAGTACAAATACTCTGGAGAACAATAAAAAGTCACTCCAAAACCACAAGTAGAACTACCATGTGATCCAGCAATCCCACTACCAAGAAGTTATCTGAAGGAAAGGAAATTGTTATGTTGGAGATCTATCTGTTCCCCCATGCTTGGAACATGTATTCATAGCAGTGTTGCAATAGTATTGCAACAGTATTCATAGCAGCCAAGATACAGAATCAAATTGGGTGTCCAACAACAGGGGAATGAATGTATATAATGGTTACTACCCAGCCAGAGAAAGGAGTGAAATCATGTCATTTGCAACACCATGGATGGAATTAAAGAACATTATGTTAAATGAAATAAGCCAAAAACAGACAAAGTTAAAGATGGCAGGTTCTCAATCATATGTGGATGCTAAAAACAGTTGGTCTCACATAAGTAAAAATTGAAACAGAGGATACCAGAGGATAGGAAGAGAAGAAAGAGAAGGAGAGAGAGCGATTTAAAGGATACAAAATTACAGCAAGATAGGAGGAATAAGGTGTAATGCTCTACATTACTGTAGGATGAGCATAGTTAACGATAATATATCGTACGTTTTCAAATAGCTAGATGATGGTTATTGACTGTCCCTAACACAAAGTAATTATAAATGTTTGAGATGATGGATATACTAATTACTCCCGATCTTTTCACCATACATTAAATTAAAATTATTGAAACATCACTGTGTACCTCATGGATATGTATCATTATTTGTCAATAAAAAAGTAATTTTAAAAAGTTAACATTAATAAAATAGTATCTATAGTGTAGAAGTAGATTATGTTCAGGATGTTCATTTTTGTTCAGTTAGGAACATAGTCATCTGTACCACAATTTTGATAATAACCATCATAAATGATAATAATTTGTATTGATAGTAACATAATTCCATATTTCTATGACATCTTTGACCTCAGGAGCATCTATAAATGATGATGGGTTATAATCCTTGTCATTCAGAAGGGATATAGTTTCCATTGCTTGTGAAGGCACAGTTGAGTTATGACTGTTTATACCATATGGAAAATTATTGAGCCCACAGAAAATCACAAAAGCATAAGATTAAGTATGTGTAAATAAAGCTAAAAACCCTTTACATAAGTATAAAAATAATTCTAGGGAATAAGAAAGCACTGTGTCATAATAAAAGTGATATTTTGTTTCCTTAGTAGTATATAAAATAATGGTGTATTTTCTAATTGGTGGCATTTCTGGTCTGATAAAATATGAGAATATGATTTTGTTTGTTTTAGAGACAGGGTCTCACTCTGTTACCTAGGCTGGAGTGAAGAGCACAATCATAGTTCTTTGCCGCCTCCAACTGAGCTCACAAATCCTCCCACTTCAGTTTCCTGAGTAGCTGGGACTACAGGTGTGTGCCACCAAGCCTGGCTGACTTTTAAATGTTTTGTAGTGTTGGGGTGTCACTATTTTGCACAGGCTGGAGTATAGTGGCACCATCATAATTCACTGCAGCCTCCAACTGAGCTTGCAATTCCTCCCACTTCAGTTTCCTGAGTAGTGGGACTATAGGTGTTTGCTACCAAGACAGGCTAACTTTTAAATGGTTTGTAGTGTTGGGGTGTCACTATTTTGTGCAGGATGGAGTACAGTGGCACCATCATAACTCACTGCAGCCTCCCATTGAGCTTAAGCGATCCTCCTACTTCACTCTCTCGAGTGGCTGGGACTACACACACAGGACATTATGCCATAATTTTTAATGTTTTTGTGTAGAGTTGGGGTCTTACTGTGTTGCCAAGGCTAAAATATGATGTTGTAATACCCATTTTATTAGTAGAGAATCTAAGGTCTGGAAAGACTAAGAAAATTCCAAGGAAACACAATGGTATATAGTTTTCATCTATCACAAGTTGCCACATATTCTACATGGAAAGACTAAAGTGACTATTCCATTCCTTCATTCCTACCTTACAATCAAATTTTCCTTAACAACTGTTCAGATGCTTATATCTTTTAATATAAAAAGAAAGTTATGCCTTTGTAAATGCAATTTTAAAAAACACCTGTAAAGTGTATTTAGAACAAAGGAAGCAATCAGTACTCTGATGTTCTATCACAGAAAATGAATTCTTAAAATATTGAAAATTAAAAAGATTGATTTGGTTAATTATCAAATTAATACATAGTTAAAATTAATCCTGTGGTTTTAGGAAGTTAATAGAGTGAAGCTGCTTAAAACCCACAACAAAGTTTAAATGTTAAGCTCGTCTAAAACTTGACTGAACATTCTTAAGTTCCCTATAATTTAAAAAAAGTACTAATATAAGAAAACCCAAATGGAATATTTTATTACAAACATGATGTCCTCTGTGTCAACAATTTCATCAATTTCATGTCTTTTCTCATCAAATAGAGTGAGGGTGTGGGATAAAACTCGGAAGTCAATATACTTAGAAGGCCAGCTGGGCAGGAAACAGTCACTGGGCGTATTTAGTAGGAGCACCTGACAGGTTTACTGTCCCAATAAACATCAGGCTTTGGATCCGATTTAAATTCACACTTAGCCTTTACATCTGGCAAAAAAAAGTTCTAGCTGCAGTCCTCATTTATCACATCCCCACAAAGAAGGAACTTTAAGGTGCTGTGGGCTGCTTCATTATGTAAGCTGAGATTTTGTTTGATTCTGCACAGTGCTGAGACAGAATTCAATTTGAATGCTGGCATTTGAAAGAGGAAGGTATTTTACTTGTGACCTTGAGGATAACTTTCTGCCAGAAAGGTGGAGGCTACCTCATGTTAGGTTCTTGTGTTAAAGGCATTGTTTCCTACAAAGTGCAGAGATATTTGAAAGGAACACGTCTGTGTGTTACCAAGAAATGCAGACGGCTCTCTGTGTTTCATGCCCAAGTGACTCACTTACGGTAAATAGAGGGGGTGATGGATTTTTGGAGGTAAAAACCCCAAACCAGTCTACTCTTTACATTTCATAAATTAGACATTCACTTGTTCTGACCAAGATCTCCTGGAATAACAATGCCATTGGCTTAAATCAGAGAGGAGGAACTCAGCTGAAATTACTCCCAGGGAAAAGGAGTTTTAATTTAAAGAGAAGAATGATGAAAATGGAGGAAAGACCACAGAAGTAGGTGGAAAAATATTTATAAATAATGCTCCTCATCTCTCAAGTGCCAGCAATATCTTTCTGTTCACATTGGGGTCTTCCTTATTCACTAAAATTTCTAGTAAGTATGCATTGGAAAGTTCCTCTGCATAAATCGGGCCGTTTAATCAACAACTCAAGAAAACCAAGTTTGAAATACATTTTTGTCAACTATAATTTCATTTACCCCTTGAATTTAGGCTTACTCATCTTTCTCCAAGAGGAAAAATGCATAGAGGTTACAACAACAACAACAAAAATTTTGCTTAAACATAAGGAAGAATTTTAAAAAACTGGGGCTCACCAGTAATGAAGCATTCAGTTCTCTGTAATATTTTCAGAGAAGGCTAAGCAGCTACTTGTCAGAGATGGGTGTAGAAATTAAAATGGTTTAATCTCAAATACTCTAATATTTTACTTTTGTATAAAACAAAAATAGATGACTCTTCTGAAGACAAGATTCATTTCATTCTGTAGCAAAATGCATTTAGAACGTTATTAGTCCTTCTGTCGAAAGGACCAGTCTTTGAATGGGTTGGTTGTACAAAATTTCACTTGTCTAATATTGTGTTGGCCCAAGTTCAAAACATGAGTTCTTTGTAACTTGAATTTTAATGTATATACTTCATTGATTTAAAAACGATTCTGTTTAGAATAACTTTCTGGGCTGAGGATTATAGAAGTCAGCCTTAGAAAGAGACGTGCTTTGTCATCTAAGGGGATGAAGGAATGTCAGTCTCGGAAGCTGTAGAAATGTTGCCCTTCTGATGTCATTCTCCAGCAGGCCACAAATAGCTTCACTTATGTGAACGGGACCTCGGGACTCACCTGTAGCAGATGAAGTGGTTAGCACATCACATCTACTTTATTGGCTTCGTTATTTAAGTTCAGTTGTAGGCTGACATATGACGGAGTTCCCATTTAAATCTTAGAAGTAAAAAGCTTCAAAAGCAAACTTATTAAGGTTAATAGAATGAACTTACGATGTTCCTGGTTGAGGAAAAGGAAATGAGATACCCAGTAAATTGCTCTCTAAATAACTTGTCATCTCTGGCTTTGCAGTTACACCTCTACCACTGGCTCATTCTGTTGTTGGCAATGAGTACAGATACAAATGCACCATTTCGTTAAGTAGCATTTTAAAGAGCTTCTAATTTAACATGTAAAAGGATTTATTAAACATGTTATACAGGTAGAGGGAGTATATAATTTATGTTTAAGCTCATATGTGAATCATCAAATTTATCTAAAAAGCACATAAGTATTTCGTATGAATTGAATGGAACCAAAGAGGAGGGGGGCATTTCTACTCTTTTGAAATGCAAATAGATTTGCAAGTTTTAATTTGGTGTATTTGTGGTATCAGTTTGAATCAAGTTAAGGCACATGGCTGAAAAAAAAATTCTTAAAATGTTAAACTAATCACCATCCACCAGATGGGAAAAATGCAATACTTAATCATGTCATTATTTTCACAACAGTTCAAACAAATAAGAAATATGCTCAAGACCAAGTTTCTACAATTGGAAAAATATAAATAGATGGGTCAGTGTTTCAGTAGTTGCTCCTTCTATTGTAAAGTGGCTGGTTGTTACTTTTTAATATTTCACAACTCAAACGTTAATATGTATTATTCAGACTGTTCATTCACTCACTCACTAATTAGTGAGGTTTATTAGTTTAACTGCAGTTTTTTCCTGGCAAGCTAGTACTGTAGTGTCATTAAGAGTACCCTGGAAAAATGAAGATTGGTGGATCTTGAAGTATCAAGTTCAATCTCAAAATATCATTATTATTTAATAATGCAAGATGAATCCATTGCACTCTTGTATTTCTGTTCTTTAGGGGAAATGCTCAGCTCCTAATTTGTAAAGCAAAGTGAAAACAGGGTAGAAAAGCTAAAATTATCATTATCTGGTATGAAGTGTGTATAAGGAAGAAAGGAAGTCAATGTAATGGTGATTGTCTAAGAAAAGTAAAGGTACCTATCTACAAAATGAGAAAAGAAACTGTTGCAAGAGTTAGTTGAAGAGAAACATTATTTTTCTTAATACTAAGAATCAAATACCTATAGAGATGTGAATACTGCAAATGTTTCATTGTTACTGTCATTATTATCTTCATTGTTATGTTTTGAGCTGCAAGGAAATCTTTTATTGTACTAGAAATGAACTTGTAATCTAGGACAATACACCGTTGACCTCAAGATGAAAAAGGAATATTGCTTTAGAGGGCGTAATTGTAACACTTCATGGGTACAATTATTTGGCCATGAACCCACCTGGGGAGTATAATTTACTCTTAGCCAGTATGTAAAGTTATCAGAAGAGCAATACCAAGTTTGGATATTCTCAGCGAAAGTTAATACACACTTGTACAAACATTTTCTCTGTATACTTCTATCCCTGCACAACTACTTTTCCTTGTTAAGCTATTAATCCCTTCTGACAGGAGAGAGTTGAGAATTTTTCTGATCAGTTTCCTCTAACCTTGACAATTCATAGTTATTTAATGGGATGTTTACAATGTGGAAGGACCCAGGGTGCTATGGGTGAAATAATAGAAATATGAGCACATTGTGGTATTTTGCATGGGAAATACAACTTTTATGCATGTGAAAATGATCATAAAAAATAAAAATCAGCCAATTTTAGGTGCTGACCAAATTGAGTATGTACAAGAGACCACGACAGGTTGGGAAGCAGACCCACATCAGAGGAAACATCTCTGAGACGGCACACAAGCAATGGTAACTGCTTGCCTCTGGGGAGGGAAATTAGACATTTGAAGAAGGAAGGAGACATACTTTCTCTTTTTATACACTTCTGTATGGTTTTAATTATTTACTTGTCCTCATATAACTTTTTTAATTAAGATACTTTCTTAAGGCAGTGTAAAGCTAGATCATGAAGAACCTTGAATCTAAACTAAAGAGTTATAGGTTTTCTCTGCAAGCTGTAAAGATGGTTTGGGGGCATGTTTAGTTTTATAAAACATAACTGTACTGCAATTCTGGTGATGCTGTAGTAATGAAGGATTTGATGCAAATGTACAATGTATCAGACATTTTATAATATACTTTACTTTTCAGATTACTGATACACTGCCCTTAAAAACTTTTTAAAGAAAAAAAACTTTTTAAGGAGTTTTATTGGGATATACCTCACCATTTACAAAGTACAAGTCGAATACTTTCTCTTATGTTCACAGACACATGCAACCATCACTGCAGTCAATTTCAGAACTTTGGTTTTTTTTTTTTCCACACTAAAAAGAAACCTCCTACCCTTTGGCTATCAACTCCCTTCACCCTTGTACCCTCTAGCCTCAAGCAACCTGAATCCTAAGCAGTCTCTGTCTCCATAGATTTCCCTGTTCTAGAATTTCATGTGAATGGAATCACACAGTGTATCAACATTTGCAACTGACCTATTTCACTTAGTACAACAAATTCAAGGTTGTCAGTGTTGCAGTGTGTTATCAGTACTTTCTTCCTTTTAATACAATATTTTATTGTATTTACAGAACATATTTTGTTTATCCATTTGTCAGTTGAATGAAAATTTGGGTTATTCCTATTCAGGGGCTATTATGAAAGATGCTGCTATAATAATTCGTGTGCAAGTTTTTGTATAGACTCGTGCTTTCATTTCTCTTGGCTATATGCCTAGGAGTTGCAATGCCAGGTTACATAGTAATCCTACACTCAATTGTTTGAAGAACTGTCGGATTGTTTTCCAAAGCAGACACATCCCTTTACATTCCATCAGCAGAGTGAGCGTTTTGATTTCTGCACATCCATGGCTTCTGTGAGTCTGAAGTGGTGTCTCATTGTAGTTTTGATTTGTGGTTTCCTGAGGAGTAATGGCATTGAGCATCTCTTCATGTGCTTGTCGACCATTTGTATATCTTTCTTGGAGAAATGTCTATTTAGTTCCTTTCCCATTTTCTTAATTGCTTTTTTTTGTTATTGAATTGTTGGTTCTTTATGTAATATGGATATGTGGTCCTTACTAGATATATAATTTGTAAATACTTTCTGCCATGGTATAGGAGATCACAGTTATTTGCAATAAATTTTTAATGGATATCTAGTAGTCGTACATACTTATGGGATACATGCGATATGTTGATATGTACACACAATATGTAATGATCGAATCGGGGAGTCAGGATACCTACCACCTCAAACATTTATCATTTCTTTATTTTAGGCACATTCCAAATCCCCTCTTCTAGATATTTTGAAATATGTAAGAAATAATTAACTATAGTTGCCCTGCTGAGCTATTGAACGGTAGATCTTATTCCTTCTATCTCACTGTATTTTTGTACCCGTTTACCAACCTCTTTTCACCCCCATGGAAACACTTCCCAGGCTCTGGCTACCATTATTTCACTCCTTAACCATAGGAGATGTTTTTTAAACTCCTCGTATGAATAAGAATATGCAATAACAATGTCGTCTAATTCTATCCCTGTTGCTGCAAATAAGAATTCCGCTTTTTAACAGCTGAATTGTATTCTATTTTGTAAATATGCCACATTTTCTTTATGTATCTGTTTATTGATGGACATGTTGGTTGATTCCATGGTAGCCTTGTGGCTATTGTGAATAATGCTGCAATAACAATGGGTGTGCAGATACACAGATCTCTTTACTACCCTGATTGCCTTTCTGGTGTATATATGCCCAGCAGTGGGATTACTGGATTATATCTATTTTTAGTTCTATTTGTAGTTTTTTGAGGAACCACCATCCTGCTCTCCATAGTTGCTGGACTAATTTACATACCCACCAACTGTGTACTCACATCCCCCCTTTCTCTGTACCCTCACCAGCATCAGCTATTTTCTGTCTTTCTGAGAATAGTTATTATCAAAAAGATAATAGTTTTGACAACAGTCCTGCCCCCTCCTCTAATTAAATCTTAGGAAGATTTCTAATCTTCTAATCATCTGATTATCTCTAATCCTTCAATGATAGTCTTCATTACATTAATAAGCAGTATTTTGCAAATCCTTCATTTGCGGTATTTTGAATATTTTTTATGGGTAGTGAAGCCTCCTGAATGTGAATGTGAACAGATCACCTTTCTCCTGAATCTTTAAAAATTTTACTTGATTGCTGATACATTCAAAAGAATAAAGTTACTATGCAGTATCCCAAACTACCTCCTCTATTTTTGCTTTTTGGAAACTCCTTCCAAAAAGGAGGAGAAAAAACTTCCAAAAACTTCTTCTTGGAAGAGCGAGGAGAAAAGGTAAGGAGTTTTAAGTTTAGTTCCAGCCCTCAGAAACCATTGAAAACAAATGTTTAGAATAGAAATTCAGCAACGAATTATGTCTTTAAGAAACAGTGGATAAAATAAATCTTAAAAAATGTCCATTATAGGAGTAAAGCAGGCATCATGATTTCTTCTCTTCACCCTCCTAAAATATTTCAGAAAATAAAAGTCAGATAGTGGTGGAAGCTGCTCTAGAGAGAAGTGTTTGTTTTTTACATTGCTGGACATTTATGATAATGAAAAAAAAGCCTCCTCTCAAGTTGTTCGAGATCTAGATTCGAATGAGGTAATGAGTGACATGTGATTCAGGTTTATTTTGTCACTACATAAGCAGAGAAAGAAAGCAGCTAGTTAATCAATGTGAATCTCTTGAAATATAAAGTGTTATAAAATTCTGAAAACATTTAACAACATGTTCCCCCAAGCTGCTAGCAAGTCACAGCTGTGAAAGGAGTTTTCTGTGTATTTCAGAGGAGGATATAAGTAGGTTGGCCAGATTCTGTTCCCTTTTTTTTTTTTTTTCCCTTCTTTTCTGTTCCTCAAGTACAGCAGAATCTGAGACTCCGGGCTCTGCCCAGCTGCACTGTCAGCACAGAGCAGTGCCCTGATAGCTGGGGGTGGGGCGGGAGGTGCCAGCACATGGCAAGCCTTTTATGCATCAGCTAATTCCATGCTCCAGCTACAGCCTTGGGAACTTGAGAAATCCCGAACAGATGCCTTTTCTAAAGGTAGGGGAGAAAACAAAAACTGATATTGCTAAAAAAGAGATAAAAACAAAAAGTACATCTGTGAATTATTTAAATACAGCATTAAAAGGATAATGCTGAAGAATTCATTAGCAAATTTAAACACTCTGCAGGCTCCTGATAATTTAATTTTTTTCAACTACTTTATGCAAGTTTATTCTCTAGTAGTTTTTTAGCTATATGTCTTCTCCTATGTAAAGTACCATAAAGTTAAATGTATGTAGATATACACATATTTTTAGATCAATTAGTATAAAAAAGACAATTTGACATACTATAATTTTTGTTCATACATTCAAGCAAGCTTTGCAGCTGCCTTTGATGGGTCAGGTTGGTGAATTTCTACTGGAAAGGTTCTAGGTATCAGAGAGACACCTTTGGATTTTAATCACGGCTTCACTTTTGCTATTTATATGAGTTTAGAAAGAAGTTTCTCAACAGTAAGAAGTATCTACTTAAAATATTTGCTCCGCAGACAAACACTGAGAAGGACTTTGATGTGGGGCTTCCACGCTGCCCATTGTAGGAGGAATTCTTGTGTATGCACAAGAAGTGGTAAAGTCCTCTGAGAAAAAAGGATCAGATTATGTGGTGCCCCAAACCCTGCTTCCAAAAAGAGAGACATTTTTGCAAGAAACAAAATCCTACAATTTTTCTCAGGGTTGGGGTCTTGCTGTGTTGCCCAGGTTGGGCTCAAACTCCTGCATTCAAATGATACTCCTGCCTTAGTGTCCCTGGTAGCTGAATCACAGGCACATCCATCCTGCTGTTTGACCAGCTTAGACTAACATTATTCAGCTGTGTTAGTCTGGTAGGACCACCACAATGAAATACCACAGACTGAGTGGCTTAAGCAATGGAAATTTATTTTCTCACAATTCTGGGGGCAGGAAGCCCAAGATCATGGTGCTGCAGGGCTGGCTGGTGATAAAACTTCTATCTACCCTGGCTTCTATTTGGCAGCTGTGTTCTTGCTGTGTCCTCCATGGCCTTTCCCTGTGCTTGCTCCTGGTGTTTCCTCTTCTTCTTCTTCTTTGTTTTTTTCCAGACAGAGACATCCAGGTTGAGTGCTGGTATCAGTCTAGCTCGCAGAAGCCTCAAACTCCCTGGCTCAGGTGAACATCCTGCCTCAGCTTCCTGAGTAGCTGGACTACAGGCACCCATTACAGAGAGACTGGGCCTCACTCTTGCCAGCCTTGTCTCGAGCTCCTGAGCTCAAGGGGTCTGCCTCCCAGACTGCTAGTATTATAGGCATGAGCCCAGCCCTCTCCTCTTTTTTTTTGAGACAGAGCCCTGAGGTTGAGTGCCATGGCATCATAGCTCACAGCAGCTGCAAACTCTTGGGTTCAAGATATCCTTTTGTCTCAGTCTCCTGAACTGCTGGGATAAGAGGCACTTTGCTCAGGCTAGTCTCAACCTACAGAGCTCTGGTAATCCACCCACCTTGGCCTCCCAGAGTGCTAGGATTCCAGGTATGAGCCACAGGGCCTGGCCGTCCACTCTTCTTCTTCTAAGAACACCAGGCCTGCAGGAGAAGGGGCCCACACCGATGGTTTCAATTGACCTTAACGTCCTTCCTACAGACCACCTCCAAATGCAGTCACATTGGGGGGTTAGGGCTTCAGCAGAGGAATTTCGGGGTAACACAGATTCAGTCCGTAACATATAGGAAGACCATTTATTCTGTTTTATAAGGTGTGTGATGGAATAAAACCTGGAACTATTACTTATTTTTGGCCTTCCCTCGTGTCATTCTCTCACGCATGTGTAAACACACGTGTGCACATAGTCCCACACTCACCACAGAGCCACGCACATTCCTGGATACCTGACAGGCGTGCGGCCTTGGCTCAGGACTTGACTCTACTTGATATTTTGTGCAGGATTTTCTGCTATTCATTGTGCACAGCTAGTGACTGACGTTGTTTATGGATATTTCCAGTGATTGATGGTTCCAGGGCAATGTTATTCCTCATTGTGCAAATGTGGTTCGATGATAATAATGATGATGGCTGCAGTATCAGTAATTTATTGAGTATTAGGAATGGTACTTATTTCATTTTCTTATCTAATATTCACAACAACCTGATGAAGTGGAACTATTACTATCCCCACCTCGCCGGGGAGGAGATAAGCGCTAAGAGACAGAGACTCGCCTGTGGCCTCATAACTAGTAAATTCTAGGCTGTCTGACTTTAAAGCCAAAGCTCTTAACCTCCACACAGTGGAAATTTAACACATTGACAAGAATCTGAGCGCCCCGACAAATCTCCTCTATCTTTATCTTGCAACTGGATTTTCAGCCTAGTCAATCCTGGAGCTAGATTTTTAGTTTCTCCCTAAGTGAGAGGAGCACAAGACAGCGTCTCATGCCCATAGGTGATTAAACTGTTTCAGGCTGTTCATTTGCGTTTTGTTTATCTCTGTTCATCCGCAAGCTTCCCTGGCACTGCTCTGCCCCAGGACTAGGAAGATTAATACATCACTGTTCCTGGGGGAAGCCCACAAGTGTCGTCGGGAGATCTATGTAGTCACTTATTTAAAATACACCTTGATGACTATGGTACTTTGTACAGCAAGTTCAAACTGTTGTGGTAGGATAGAGAAAAATAGACAGGGGCAGTGGAATAGTTGATTGTGGTGGGAGCTTTCAGGCATAAATGGAAAGTAACTAAAAGTTTTCCAGGCAAGGAAGAAATTATTCCACTTTGGGTATTCCACATAAAAACATTCTACTGCTTGTTTTCATGTTATGGTATTTATGTTTAGCTGTGGGTTTTGCTCTGCAGCAATTTTAAAAAAGAAATTTTGTATCATGGCCCCAGATCTGTTACATCTTCGCTCTCGTAGCCATTATGAGTGTTTCCTGTCCTATGCTTACCCTCTCCAGGTGGAAACAAGGTGCCAGGAATCTGGTAACTAAATAATCTGGCAGACTCCAGACTATGTAAATTGGATATACAGTGAGAACAATCCAATTGGATGCTTTTTTTGAGACAGAGTCTCACTTTGTTGTCCTCAGTAGAGGGTCCTGGCGTCACAGCTTACAGTAACCTCAAATTCTTGGGCTCAAGCGATTCTCCTGCCTCAGCCTCCCGAGTAGCTGGTACTACAGGCACCTGCCACAACCGCCTGGCTACTTTTAAAGATTGGGTCCCCCTCTTGTTAAGGCTGGTCTCGAACCTGTGAGCTTAGGCAATCCACCTGTCTCAGCCTCCCGGAGTGTTAGGATTACAGGCGTGAGTGACTGTGCCCGGCCCCTGGATACTTTTAGTTTTTAAAAAATACATATGAACTAAGGACGAGGCAGAGAGAAGGAAGGAGTCGGGGGGAGTCTTGGTGGATGCCACACCTTTTGGGGGAAGGACACGATTGTAAGAGGGTCTTTACCTTACAAATGCAATCAGTACAATCCAGTTTCTTGTGCCCTCAATGAATCCCCAACAATAAATTAAAAAACAAACAAACATAAACAACAAAAAAATACATATGAACTGATAAACTTAACGAAGTATCATAATCACATAATCCAATCACAATGCTTTTAAGTCTGTCAGAATGCCTTCCCTGCTACTACTCCTTGATGGAAAAAACAAAACATTTGCTCACCCAGCGTCAAAGCCCTCTCTGGTTGAATGTCTTACTGGCATCTCATCAGTCTGAAGTTTGCCAGGATCTAGCTTATTTTACAACTGAGGAATTTCATTTCACACAAAATTCAAGGATCTCACATCATTTCCAGAGCAGCAAATAATCCCAATTTTGAAGTCACAGATTTCCTACGTCCTGACAGTTCGGCACAAACCTCTTAGCTACGTTTTAACACAGGTCAGTCTCTCTCCGCCTCCATCTGTTTCCTCGGTCCTTTTTCTAGCCTTAAAGTACAACCCATCAATCTTCTGATAATGGTACCTTGGCCCTGGTCCCTTTCCTGCTTCTCTTCTTATAAAACTGACCTTCCTACCATTTTCTTTAATTTTCTCACTTTCCCTGCTGAGAAAGAAAATGTGGAAAACAAAGGAGCAAGGAATTAGATAACCAAATGACTTTTGAACTCCTTTTCTGGCCTTTTCCTTCTCCTCAAGGTTCACAATGGCCTTGCCTGTGGTTGTTCTCTTCTGCGAGGCTCCAGAGAGCAGGCTGATTGGACACAAGCGGAACAGAAAGGCAGGTGCACAGAGCTAGAAGCAGCGGTTTGGATGAACAGTAGAAAATGAGAATTCCGAGTCCTCCCATGGGAATTAATAAGGAAAATTGGCCAGGATTTTAGGTTCTGCTAAAGATCAATTTAAAAGGCAAATAGTGTAGGTTAATGAAATATCTGCAGAGAAATAAACTTGTGGTTTTATTTCCGTGATGCTCTAAATAGAGAATATATAAGTGAGCATTTGGATGGATGTCCTTAAGATGAAAGAGTTGAAGAACAGCACCAGCTGCCTGCCCTTCCTGGATCATAACTCAGCAAGGTGCTTTGAGCCGTAGTTCCCACCCCTGGCTGGCCGTCAGAATCACTTGAGAAGCTTTTAAACAATGTGTCAGGTGGCCTTTCCCTGGACCTTTTCAAATATAAGTTTCTAGATGTGGGTTCCAGGAATACGGATTGAGAGATAGATGATGAACATGTCCACAGAGTCCGTGTATGTGTAAAACTGTCAATGTAATCGCCTGAGCTGCTTCTCAGGTGATGCAGATGACCTGTCGTTTTGGGAATTCTCATGTGATCCTCTCCACAAGCCTGAGATGGGTTAAGGCGGAGAGGCTTGATTCTTGAGAGTGAACCAGGGACTGCTGTAGGAAGATGCAATTCAGGGCTTCTGGAGCTGTAAGGAGAACTTTTTGCATAACGCAGCTGATGGTTAATGAAATAATACAGTGGAGAAGGCTCATTAGAGCTCAGCGTGGGGCTCGCATCTGCTTGGCGAACGGACTCACTCCGCCTGCTTCTCTGCTGTCCTGGCTTCTGGCTCTGCCTGGAGAATCGTTACAGATGACCACTTCTTAAACAAATGTTCCATTGGACTGACCACCCTTCGCAGATAAATCCTGGGCTATGAAATGTGTATGAGGAGCCGTGTGGTTTATGATCACAGTGAATGGACTGTTGAGATGCACTTTCACACCTGCAGGGACAGGGCCTGCAGGAGTGAGTCTGAGCGTGGCTCCCGGCCGTGCCCCTGGCCTGCTGTGTGGCCTCTGGTGCGTGGCTCAGATTCCTCATGTGTTATGGGGATGATAATACCGGGTATGAGGATTATGTGAGAAAATGCCCATCAGGAGCTCAGAGAAGTGCCCAACGCACGGCACCTGCCCAGTAAAGAAACGCGTGTTTCTTGAAGAACTCTCTAATACCTTCCTTAATGCACGCTGGCAAATGAAGGACCAGAATGATTAAATGGGATAAAATCACGTATTTGGTAAGTAGCAGATCTAGATTTTTAAATCTGAGTGTGACTGGCATTAAACCTGTGCTCACCCCTGCAAGGTTCAATAGTGAACCTTGGCTAGCAGAAACAGATGATCTCAAATCAGAGATGGTTAAAGTATTATGGTCTGAGTACCCTGAAGAAGAAGACAGAGATGGCACCTGGGTAGATGCAAAACGGATAAACACAAAAATAAGAGCAATAATCCCCACCTTCTAGAACAATCCAGATTTTTTTTTTAATTAAATCATAGCTGTGTACATTAATGCAATCATGAGATACAATGTGCTGGTTTCACATACAATCTGAACTATTTTCATCAAACTGTTTAACATAGCCTTCATGGCATTTTCTTATTTATTGCGTTAAGACATTTATATTCCGCATTTAGTAACTTTCACCTGTACCCTTCTAAGATGCACAGTAGGTGTGGCCCCATCAATTACCCTCCCAACAATCCAGATTTTGATGATGAAAACATGACAGAATGTTGGAACTAAAATAGAAACAATGGAGGGAGTTAATGGAAGTTGGTAGAATATATGCTTTGACCAAGAACTTGGAAGATTTTGGGGACATGAGAAAGACAAATAGTGGCAGAAAAGATAAAGAATTAACTTGAAATTCCAGGGGAACAAACAGTTTGACAAGAATGGGAAAATAATCATAATACCCTATTTTGCAGTAAACAATAGTACATATTTAGAGTAATGTAATTATGATTTATTGCTTTAACCTAAATAATATAACTATTTTAGGAAGATGGGGGAAGTAGCATATGGGAATTAGGCCCATCACTTACAACAGAAAATAAAGATATACTATGTAAATGGAAAAAGATAAATATTAATATAAACATACTATGCAAAGTAGAGTTAACTACAAAAAGTACAGAGACCAAAGGGTTAAAAGAGGTTGGTTCTTAGGGAAAAGAGTTAGAGGATTTGAAGTTTGAGGGTAAAAGGGTAAACCCTTTGTTATATCCTCTTAATATGTGTGGGGGCTTTCCCCCCACCAACCAATTCTCCAGTTCTTGTCACACCCTGACTTGGGATCCTACGATTTAACTCAAGTCTGATTCTAACTGCCTGGAGTCACAGCCCACAAGCTGAGAGCTCACTCCCGTAAGACTACCCTTCCTTGTATCAGAGGCTGATTGCTAGTCCCAGGTTGTGACCTATGCTTGGGTTCGATAATTTACCAAAATAGCTTACAAAATTCAGGAAAGCACTTCACTTATGTTTATGTTTTATTGTAAAAGACACAAGTCAGGAACAGCCAAGTGGAAGAGAGATGTACAGGGCAAGGGTTAGTGAAGGAGCACGGAGGTTCTGGGCTCTCTCTGGGGCACACCAGCTTCCCAGCACTCCATGTGGTCACCAACACAGGAGCTCTCTGAGCCCCATTGTTTGGGTGTTTATAGAAGTTCCATCATATAGACACGATTCATTAAATCATTGACTGCTGGTGATAAACTCAAGTTCAAGGGCTGGGCTTTCAGTCCCAACCCAGTCCAATCACATAGTTGGTTCTTCTGGCAACTGACCTCCACACTCCAAGAGTTACCTCTTTACTATAAACACAGATGTGCTCAAAGGGGCCTTGTTATGAAAAAGAAAAAAAAAAGATGTTTCTATCACCTTTTATCACTCAGAAAATTCTAAGTTTCAGGAACCCTCATTATAGCATATTCTCATGGGGACAAAGGACTTGCTTTCCATTAGAAACCCTTAAGTAGAGTTTCTAAATCACATCTGTGAACTTTTAAAATAATAATTAAAATATAGTACCCATTAAAAATAGAGTTTCTGGTTTTCCAAGAATCCAGGCTTACCTCGCTGATAGGAAGATCCAGTTTTGCCCTACCCTTTCACAAGGTTATATCGGATTTTTTTGTTGTTATTTTATAATACTATCTTGGGTTAATCTAGAGAAAGAGGAAAAAATTTAAAAAAAATTCCCAAAAAGTTGGGAAGAAGAGGGAATTTAGTTTAGGTCCAAAGGAGAGGAAAAGTGGAGAGATCTTAGGACAGAGAATGGGGGTGGCAGGTGAACAAATCTTACACTCCCTGGAAAAAGAGTTAATATCAAGAAATGTTATAGTCATGGCTAACAATGGTGGAAGCTTTACTATGTACCAGGCACTGTTTCAAGCTCTTTATATATAAACTTGCTTAATCTTCACAGCTCTATGAGGATTAGGTACAATCATTATCCGCATTTTACAAATGACAAAACTGAGTAAAGAAAGATTATGTAATTTTCTCAAGATTATGTGGCTAGCAAGTGCCACAGTCAAAGTCTGCACCCACACCATCTGCTCCTGAATTCTGTATGATATTCCCCTGAGTACACATAAACACCTCAGCTTCTCAGTTGAGACAGAAGACTCAGAAAAGCCAGCCACAGTAAGGACTATGGCTCCCGTGTGTTGGTTTGAGCTGGCTAGAGTGCTTACATCAGTTGACAAAATGAGGTGGGAAGAGCTACAGTAAGTGCAGTCTGTACTAGTTTTGTTTCAAGGTGCTGACAAAGAGTCTCCCCTTGACCAAACGTAAGTTAGGTTAACTGATCTCCAGCTTCCACCTCTGACCATGTGGCTAAAGCAATTTAACCAGAGTCTCGCACCCTCATATCTGATCTCCCTTGATGCTACCACTCTCTGCCACTCTCTGCCACATGCTACCTGCTGATCCTGGTCCACCTTCAGCAAAAATCTCATTGAGTCAATGCAGCAGAAGCCTCCTACCCTGGTGTTCCCTCTTAGTAATTTTCCACTTACTGGCACCCAGTTCCCTAAACCCCAATTTGTCCCCTGGCTGTAATCCCCACTTGTCCATGCTGTATTTGGAATTAAGCCCAGTTCTGTATGGAGGTCTACTTTTCTCCTATTGTTTTTATTGCTCTAACTACTATCCGGCTTGGTTTTCTTTGATAGTGATCTAATGCCTTTGTATGTGTGGGTGGCCATATTATTAACTGGTACACCCCATCACTTCAGAGGACTTGCTCATCTTGCCAGAAAGCTCCTGCGTTCTTGTGACCCCCCACACACCTGTATCGCCAACCCCATTCCGTCTCTACCCTCCATTCCTCCTGGGCCCGCTCTGCTGAAGCTGGGTTCTGGAAGGGAGAGTTCCCAATGAGCAGCCTACCAGGCACCTTCCTAAAGTAATGAAACAATGTGATGATGGTGATTGTGTGTTTGTATATATATGTATATATGATATGTGTGTGCGAAAATTTTTAAAGTTCATTAAATTATTTTTGAAAGAAGTTCAAAGCCCAGAAAGCATATTCGTTTTCTTACTCTTTTATATATATTATATATACTTTGTATATATATCATATATTTTTATATAAATATAGATAGAGACAGGGAAGAAAGAGAGAGAGAGAGAGAGACCATGTTTCTAGGGACATGATTTTTTAAACATTTAAAATATTCTCTTCTCCATAAAAGTATTTGATAACCTAATTGGGAGCAGGTGTAATACAAGCATATAGAGCGGTGTTTTTCAACAGTTTTTATCTCATGTCACACTTGAACCTATAGCTAAACTTCTGTGGCGCACTTAAATTATGTTGATCAAAAAAAGAAAAGAGTAAGAAAAATAATATATTTTCTGTGCTTTAACCTTCTTTCAAAAATAATTTAATTAATGATCTTTAAAAATTTTCGTGCACACCTAAGGTCTTCTCACGGCACACCAGTGCTCTGTGGCACACTGGGATACCGTGTGAATAGAAACTGCTTGGGAAATTTCCCTGTTATAATTAAGGTAGACCAACTCTATACAAGTCTTTCCAGGACAGGGAGATCATTTCTCTCCTGTTCCTGTTAATTTGTTTTTTGGTTTCTAGTTGATTTCCTCTTTTCAACTCTCAACCTTTCCCATTGATTTTTTTAAAAAATGTTTCACCTACTCCATTTTATAATTTCCAATAATTTCTTCTTCATTTTTAAATGTTTATTTTTCCCCTAGTGATCTGTTCTTGTTCAATGAATGAAATTATCTTTTCTCAAAAATTATTAAATATAATTATACTTAAGTTTTTCTAGTCTTATAACTCTAGACTCCAAATCATTTTTCACGTTTATTTTTGTCACCATGCTTTATGCTAAAGCTGTCCTTAAAATGTCTAATGGCCCATAGTCCTCGTGTATTAAAGCAGAGTTCGGAAAAGAACCAGTTTGGGGGTGGGGGACACATTTGGCTAGTGGGCCAGCCAGACTCACAGTGGGACAGTTGATTTTTGAAACTGGCCACTCAGTTAACAAGTATTCAAGTCAGTGTTTGTAGCTTTTTTCTTTTGGAATGGTTACTTTTGTCAGAAAGAAATTTCCTTACGTAGGCTGCTCTGGGAGTAGCGTGAGGGTAGGAGGGGGAAGGTTCCTGGCTACCTGGCTCACTTTCATTTAACTGCCTCATTTGAGCACAGCCCTCAGCTATGCCTGGGGTCTCTCAAGTCTGGAGACTTGCAGACTGAATCACACAGGTGAGGTCAGGGTCTGCCCGTGCAGGCTGGGGAGGGAATAGGGAGGCCTAATTGCTCCTTAGCCAGACTCTCACCTGACCCTTCTGATCTGACTTCCTCTGTGGGTCCCACCTCCTACCCCTGAGACTCACTTGTGCTGGGAACCTCTAATTTCTACTTTGCTTCCCCCACATCCTCACATGTTGGTCCTCTGATTTTAGCTACTTTACTGTACTTCACTCTGTTAATTTAGTACCTGCTTATTTCCTTCTTTTCATTATCTCCAAATGTCACTGCTCCCTTTCATCGACTGTTGTTTCCCTTCATTTCAACGGGGAGGGGTTGGTTCCTTTAATTCCTTACTGTTATTTTAGTGACATTTTCATAATGCGGCAGAAATAAACACACACCGTGCCTCCCATGTTTATCTGGAAGTATAGTTATTCACTCTTATCTTTTGGTAGTGGGCTAATGGGGATACCCAGTGACATTAGATATTTCATTAGTGTTTTTTTAAAAGTTAGAAGGGTACAGGTGAACCTTACTAAATAAAGAATACAAATGTCTTCATACAGTAACTAAGAAAATGCCATGAAGGCTATGTTAATCAGTTTGATGAAAATACTTCAGATTATATATGAAACCAGCACATTGTACCCCTTGATTGCACTCATGTACACAGCTATGATTTAATAATAAAAACAATAAAAAAGTTATTCATGTCATTTTCAAAGAACAGGGCATATCAAATCCATTTTTTTTTTTTACAAGCAAGTTTCTAGATGACTCAGGCTGAAATTGGTGATCTGTAAATTTATTTATCAGAGTTGCAAAGTATTGAAAGCTAAATCCAATCTGATTTGCACTGGAAAGAATGTTACATTCAAAGTTGTAAATTCCTGATTTATCTCTGCCATCACAGGCAAAATACTTTCTCCCTAGACCTCAGTAAAATGATGGCAATTAGATTACATGGCTTCTAAAATTCCTTTAGACTAAACAGTCTGTGATTCCATATGGTGATTTAAAATTTCTACTTGTATTTGCCACTCCTCCAAATGTTTACCCGAAGTGTGCAATGCACATATCTTGTGGTCAAGGAAATAATTTATAATGGTCTAAGAATTAACATTTTTACTCATTATTATTTCGTATTTATGTAATTATGAATTCATTTTAATTTTTATCTCAGAAAATTATAAATAATACAGCAACACTGAAATTTTCTTTGTGAATAATGTTATTTAAGTTTAAAAATATGAGTTGGTTTAATGAAAATTAAGTAAATATATAACACAGTAGAGATATGATAAAAGTTATGAAGATGTCATGCAAATAAGTGCAGTTTGCCACATTTGCATAGACAGCTGTGAAAATCTTTGTCCAGTTCAAAGGAAGGTTGCGGGCTTATTGAGACATTCAAGGTAGAAGTTTCATCTTCTAAAATGGTTCAGTTTATTGTCAACTTGTCTCTTTTTGTGGACCAAGGATTATGTCTTATTCATCTTTGTATCTTCAGTACATCACTGTGCTTGACTTATAATGAATACTCAGTTATAAGTTGTTGAAAGAGTGAATCACGTCATTATATCACTAAATATAAAAGGCAAATGTTTCTGTTCTTGATTTCTTTTCAGGATCGATCACTAAGTCCATGTCAATGGTTTCAGTTTTTATTAGTCCCAGGATATAACGCCCAAGAGTACACGGAGTGGAAAAACAGACTTAATATGAGAAGAAAAATAAATAAATAAATAAGCTTTTGAAACAAGTTTTGGGTCCCTATAAATTTTAGGAAGGAAACATTTCAAACATCGTTGAATCTGAGATTCAGAGGCACCAGGACCTATGAATCAATGGCTTTGCCATAGAAATGGACGTTCTTTATTTTCCATTAGAGCAATTTATATTTGGTAGACTTTATACTATAAAATATAAAGTCTGTGGTAGTTTGAATTTACAAAGCATTTCTACACACATCATTTAATTTTATCCCCACAATAATGCTTTGCTGTTGGAATGTGATAACAGGAGAGGAAAGTAAGGGTTAGAAAAATAGTTAAATGATTTTCTAGATGTCACTCAGCTGGTCATTGGCTGATTAGGGGTCAGTAAACTATGATGGGAATGGGGAGAGGAAAGTCTGGCCCAGTGCTTGTTTTCATAAATGAAGTTTTATCGGAATGCACACTCACTCCTGTGAGGAATTTCACACATGAAGAAGAACTTGAGGTAAATAAATGGATGTTATTTGACAATGTCATACAGCTAGATGGTGGCTAAGCCAGGAGTCCTCCAGAGGCCTTGTATCAGCAACTGCATGGTACTGGCTTTGGTGTCCAAATCTCAGCTCTGGCTCTGTGACCTTCAGGAATTTGCCCACTCAGTCTCTTGTAAATTAACACTTGTCAGAAGCTTAAAACAGAGTCTGGCATATTGTAGACTTTCAATAAAATTCTTTTTAAAATTAATATTCAAACTTCTTATTATCCTGTTTCTAATAGTAAAAATCACATCGATATTATGGGCAGATGCTCTACATATGCTGTCTTATTTAAGTTTTATAGCAACCAATTATTAACTTAATCTTAGAAGAGAAATAGAAGTTCTGAAGGGTTAAATAACTTATTATGGTATTGATCCCCCAACCAACCAACACATTGATTAACCACCATCAACAAAAGGCAGGTGTGTTCATTCACTACACTCAAATGCATCTCGGGCTTGCCTGCCTTGATTCCTTTAGGAAAGCTATTTCGGGAACCTGAAATACACAGTCTCTGCTGGTCCCTTTATTGAAATCCTATTTATCCTTTTAAAGCCAGATTCAAATAGTGCTGAATCCTTAAAGATTTCTCTCATCACCAAAGACAGAAGTGGTTTGTTCTCTTGAGAATCCAATAATATTTTCATTTGTACCATGCTTATGAACTTCATAAGGTATATACTGACTTAAAGTATATTTTTGTTCATTCTTTCTTTAAAGTGCTCTCAGAATTAGAAAGTTTAAGTCATTTTGTAGAGGAAGTGAGAAATGGAAATACTAAATAAAAAAGGTCAAGTGTTCCAGTGGAATATACTAGAATGTTTTTTTCTAAAAAAAATCTAAGATTATTGTTTCATATGCTCATATTAAGATACTCTGCACAGTGCCTTATCTTATATCATTAAATGGTAGGCACTCAATCAACATTTACTCGTTCTGCATCTCAAGACCTTTTTATAATGCTAATTTCATATTTTTCCTTTAGCTCAGTACAATTAATTTAAAAACACCAAGATAAAGATAAATGACATGGAATAGATAATTTATTCTAACATCTTCTTTCTGTGTTCCTCATTTTAAAGTCTCAACCTCTGAATTATTTTACATTCCATGTTAGTAGTTTATATATTCTATGTTATTTGGAAAAATAAAAACGACTGTTGGTAGATTTCAGCCCACCTTTGCAATACTCATAATATGAGTGATCTATCATTTAGAATGAGTCCTTTTTAAAAACCAGGGCAAGGTAATCTATTTATTTGTGTTCATACCTTATCAGCAACCTCAACTTGGTTTTGCAGCCAAGCCGCTTTATTTTGAATTTGATTTTTCTAATATCATTCTTAATTGGAAATAGAGGATGCCACAGCAGTGACGTATCATCTGTTTGAATTAACATCGCAGGGGTGGGAGGGACAGTTTGAGAGAAGGAGTCAGCTTGAATTAGTAAAAAACTGCATTGTAGAAAAAGTTTTTAAACAAAGAAATGCATCTTTTCAAGTTCATCAGCACCCAACTGCTAACAGAGATATTTTTCAAGTAGAGAATTTTATGTCAACTTTTAATTAAAATTTTGCATTTGTGTGAGAATAATTTAACTTAAAATTTATTCAAAATTTCAGTTTATTATTCTTAGGCAATTTCTTTTGTTTAAATCATGAATATGTCACATTAATGGTTTCTCCTTGATAGATTGATTTAACTGTTATAAATTCGTATAGAGCCTGAATTTATAATTGGTTTACTAAAATTCATTCTATATCTATAAAATGTACTCTACATTCTATTCAAATGACTTTCCTCAACAAAGTGAAGGCACACCATTTAATGTAATTGTTTGCATCTTGCATTAGGTTATAGAGACCTAATCTTAAAACAGAATTTGATGGCACTTGTAGGCTGATTGAGAACTGTCCATCCATACTACCCACCCCATCCATCCTAGTGATTTTATGCCTATCTTAAAAGGAGAAATGTTGGCTGGGTGTGGTGGCTCACGCCTGTAATATGAGCACTCTGAGAGGCCAAGGCAGGTGGATCGCCTATGATGATGAATTTGAGATGAGTCTGAGCTAGAGCGAGACTCCGTCTCTAAAAATAGCTGGACATTGTGGCAAGTGCCTATAGTTTCATCTTTGTGGGAGGCTGAGGTAAGAGAATTGCTTGATCCCGAGAGTCTGAGGTTGCTGTGAGCTGTGACACCACTGCACTTTAGGGGGATGACAAAGTGAGACTCTGTTTCAAAAAAAAAAAAGGAGAAATGTTTAGATGAACTGATTATCTGCGTGTTGATTTTATTTGTTCTTTACAGTTTCTCAAGTCTTAGTATTTATAAAAATGCTCTGAATATTATTTTTTAAATGAATACTATATTTTACAGCCAATATAATTGTTAAGGTCAATTTTCACTAGATGTAATTCTCACTGTATGTGGAGGCTTAAGAATATAAGCTTCTCTAAGGGCCCTGTCACTGTCATTGGCCTTACCTAGTGTCTTGCACGAGTGGGTTTCAGGTCACTTTTCAGTTCTGTCACAGTCACACTCACGTAATCTCAGCTCTCTCTACGTGGACCTGTCATACTTCTGAATTCTTTCATACTTTTCCACCCATGAATTAAAACATTCTTATCTGATTGATGAACTTTTCCTTAGATACCCACCTTAGACTTTGCCTCCTCTGGGGGCTCATTTTGGGCTCTCCCCTTGCCAATTATTTCTATACACTTTTAGGACAGTACTCACCACATTGTGTATGGATTTCATATTTCCTTTTCTGTCTCCTGTAATACATTATGGATTGGCAGTGACTTGCATACAACAAGCACCTGAAATATTTATTGATAAATTATATGATTGAAAAAGTTAAGTATTTGTAATAAGGAATGACTTTTTGCATCATATATAAAAGTGTTGCATGTTTCAACTCCCAAAAAGACTTGGGAAAATATAGTTTATCTGGATCCAAATCAATCTCTGATGCCTAAAATATGTAATCTTTAAAAGCTGTGAAATATCTGATAAAGCTAAATTAACATATTTTTGGTAATAAATACTTAAAAAAAATTAAACCTCTGTATGCAGAGGACAATTGCAGAGGTTCATAAGTGGAAGTAATGCTAGCCCTCTCTACAGCAAGGGTAGCTAGATGCCCTGAGTTGCTCAGGAATTCTCTGTTCATGCCTGATAGCAACTCCTTTCACTCTCAAAAGTGTCCCAGTTTAGGTGATAAATTATATTGTTGCTCTCTATATACTCTCCTGCAATAGATTAAATTGGGGGAACTACAAAACCTACAGAAAAAAAAAATCTTTTAGAGAAAAGTACCAAAGTCCTCGAAGCAATATTTGCAGATAACCGTGACATTGTCCAGGGCTGTCCAGTGTTTTTTCTTTTCTGCAGCACATTGGAAGAATAAGAGTTGTCTTGGGCTACATTGGAGACGCACAAACACTAACAAAAGTTGATTAGTAAAATAAAATAAAATAAAGTAAAATAAAATAAAATAAAATAGGTCCGTGCATACTTTTCATAATACCACCACAGATAAGCAAATAATGTCCTCACAAAACCAGCATGTGGCTCACGGGCTACAGGTTGGACATGCCTTATAGACCTTAATGTGCGTTAGCATGAAAGGAATTCACAAGTTGTTAGGTCATAAGGTCAACCTAATTCCTCAATTTTAGGAGATTTAGAAATACTTGACATTTTATTTTATGAAACTGTATTTTACTGAATTGTACCTGCTTTTGCTAATAGATAAGATTTCTGTGTTTCTTAGGGATTAAGGTTCTGCTCTGATTTCCATTTTACTACTTAACGGCATTTATACAAAGTGGCACTTAACAGTGTACAGAACATGTTTATATATGTACTGCATTTATAATAATATAAGTCTTTCATTTAAGTGCAGTGATTATTAGTATTTATTGCATCAGAAAAGAAGTGTTTATTTTGTAGAGCTCCTTGGTACTTCCTTCTCTGGCTTCTAAGGGAGATAAAGCTTGTAAAGAGAACATTTGTCATTACTCAAATATTGTAGAAGGTTAGCATGGCTAAATCTGCTAATATGCTCATTGTTTTTAACCATTAGCTCCCTCGGGCTAAATGCAGAGTTTTAGAACTGTCCTAACATATTATGTTGCTTTATCTATTATATTAGATAATCGTGTATCCTCATTACAAAATAAGGATTGCAATATCTATTATTGACTTATTTCCCATCAGAATGTGTTAGAATAGACACTATTTCAATGACTGAAGCAAAATTTCCCTCTGTAGACAGGGTAGTGAATTCTAAGCTGATGAAAAGTACAAAAAATAACAATATTGGAATGACCTTATGTTTCAGTCTGAATGTTTGTGACCCTGCCTCCTGTCCGTCTGCTGAAGCCCCAGTTGTCCATGTGGCTGTACGTGGAGACAGGGTCTGTGAGAAGGTGATTAAAGGTGAATGAGGCCCTAAGATTGAGGCCTGGTCTGATAGGGCTGATTCCTTAATAAGAAAGGGGAGAGACATGTGGCATATTCTCTGCTTTATGAAGATACAGTGAGAAGGCAGCTGTCTGCCATCCAGCAGGAGAGCCCTCACCAGAAAGCGAACCATGCTGGCACCTTGATCTTGGACTTCTATCTTTCAGAACTATGGTAAAATAAATTTAAGCTGGTAAGACACGCCGTTTGTGGTATTCTGTATGTGAGTTCAAGCAGACTAAGGCACCTTAGATCAGTGGTTCTCCGCCTGTGGGTCACGACCCACAGGAACTGTATTAAAGGGCTGTGGCATTAGGAAGGTTGAGAACCACTGCCTTAGATGAATAGTCAGAAGATATTTCATTATAGTGTGACTTTAGTCAGGGCATTACAAAGAAGAAAAATGCTGGGGAAAATAAATTTAAAAAATCTAATTGTTTTAAATTTGAGTATTAAATATTAATTTATATTTTAAGCATAGCATATTGCTATTATTTTAAATGTATTTAAATATTTTATTATAAAATTATCATTTCCTTCATCAATTATGTGATTATATATATTTTTTAAGTTCACTAAATATAAGAGTACAATTTTATTTTATATGTAGTTTTTAAACCCCAGGGACTTTCTACCTGATTCATCTATTTTAAAACGACGATAATATTGTTTAAGTTCAGAAAAAATTCCTGTTAGCTGATGGATGACAACAGAAAACTTTCTAAATGGAGATCAAAGCTTTTCATGGTACAATTTAAATTGGTAATGGCATGTTTATTTTTGGTGCTCTTAAGTAATCAATGATTAATTTTAGAAGTTTTCCCCGCAGGATCCTCGAGAGGCAGATCCATCCATTAGAGAAAAGATTACAGAAAATGTCACATCACTGAAGATGACACTTATTTCAAATGTTGCTACATCTGGCTTTCACTGTTTGAATATGGGTTGGTGTCGAAATGAAAGACAGAGAAAGGAGAGTGGGGAGTCCTGGTGGGGCCTGGGTTTCATATCTTCAAGGGAGATGGGGCTGGGAACCTGTAATAACAGCAAGCCTGAATGCCCAGCACACGCCTCACCTGTGAGCTCGCTCTGGTCCAGGCTCCTTTTTTTTAATCTCTGGCTTCTGAAATACTGGAAATTCCTTGAACAGGAGATGCTACTTTATGCCTCTGTGAATCTTCACACGTTCTGTCTGGAATGCCCTCTCCTCCAGGTCCCACCTGTAGAATGTCGTTTCTTCTTTCTGTGGGTATTGGAGCTCTCCAACTTGCTCCGGTGTGAAGCTGGCTGCACCCTCGGTCTCCAGCAGGGTCCTCCTCTAACCCAGCTCTTTGTTGGGGTTGCTGTTATCGGGAAGCTTTGTCTCCTTTCTTTGTTGTCCCCTTCATTTTGCTGGACTGCCCTTCCAGACATCTTTCTAACAATAGATGTCTCAGAAGTAAGTTTTAAGGTCTGCGTATATCTAAAAATATCTTTATTATGTCATCCCTAGGTTGTTCATCTCCAACCCTATCACAGAGGGAAAGGCATTGGTGGACAACCTTCTAGATTCTTTGCCCTCCACTGAGTTCTACAGTCTTTCAAACGGTCTGTAGTGAGATCGGGTCTCAGTTACCCACAGCCATAACTAGTCCTTTACTGTACTTGTACAAGTCATAAATACTTTTGCCAAAATCTAGATTTTGGATGTACCCAAAGATACAAGCTCAATAATGTCTGTTACTTTGGGGGACACTCAGTCTCTTTTCAAAGTTGTATGGGGGCTATAGACACTTGTAGATCTCCCCACAAGGGCTTCTGGTCCATCTTCACTACTCTCCAGAGTCCCGAGGCACACTGTTTGGTATTGGTCTTTCTCTGTACATGGCTTTATCAGCAAGGAGCCTTGCTCTGCTTCCTGCTCAGCTACTGTGATAACTCTCGTTAGTGTCGGAGGCTCTGCCTGCAGACTTCATTCTTCCATGTCACTCACCTGTGGGATTCTGAGCCTCCAAGCCTCCAGCTCTCAGTGCCCATCTGTGGTTTCCCAGCAAGCAGATCACTCCTTGTAAAGGAATCTAATGCACCTGCTTGAGTCCAGTGTCCATTTTTGGACAAGGGTCTGGAGAATTCTTTTGACTAGACACATCTACTCCTGTGGCATGCAGAGGGATTTGTAACTATAAATACCATCAGGCAGGGGAGAGGCACTTAGAGAAAGGAAAAGAGGAGTTTTACACCAAAATCGAGAAGTAATACAGAGCAGGAAGGAACAATGGGCGTCTACTTGATTTCACATTTGGATGCCCAACAATCCCACATACATTCACGATCTTAACATGCTCCATTAGTACAATGTAATTATCATGGGAATCCTCAGAAATATACTCATCTTCTCATAAAAGGAATGAATACTAAAGTCTCCTGTTGTATGTCCTGGGTGATATGTTCTTGTTATTTGGAGAAGCTAATCCTTCCAGCAATGCAGCAATTTATGCTTAAATTATACATCTCACCACTCAGACACACCCAGGAAATAGGGTAGAGGGGACAAAGGAAGACTGCAAAAATTACTTCCCTTTTGGAAAGAAGAAAAGGGAAAATGACAGTTGTGGTCAAGGTCCCAGCACATTAAGTCTCTCTCTCTGGCAGGTGATGGGTTCTTGGTAAGTCAGCCACGATTTCCCCAGCTCTGCTCTCTGGATGTCCTGTAGCGTCATCTTCTATGGTCAGATCTGGGAGGAATTTGTAGGAATGTTTCCTGATGGGTGACTGGTAATATTTCTAAGAGATACTAAGCGTTTGATTTAGTGTTTGTTGTCTGAAATGACAAAAGCAAGAAATATCAAACCCTGGTAGAATCTGGGAGATGTACCTGCCTAACTACTGATTTTGCTAAGTTACCACTACTTCTGAGTCATTTTAGGGTTTTTGATTTAATACATCCTTTTAAAGCCAAACCAAGGTAAATGTACTTGTTCCTTTGATTGTAAAGCATTCTTTTGCCTCCTTTTTTTTTTTTTTTTAAGTATATTGAATGAGTTCATGGAATGCTCACCCAGCTTCTGGGGCTTGCCAATTAAAGCCCATGTTGAAATGTTATGAAAAAAGAACAATTTATTGTAATCACAGATACTGTACATAACATAGCAATTTGCTTCTTGAAAGCTAATTACAAAAGTTGTTTGAAATAATCAGGACCTTATTCAGCAGCTAAGGGACGAGAACAGCTGTATAAATACTCACCATCTCAGCAATGGCAAGAGAGTAGGGTGGTAAAAAATAGGTTAGTTAAAAGTTCAAACAAAGAGTAAAAAAGCAAAATGGAAATGAATTCCCCTAGCTCTTTTCCATGACTATAATGAACATTCAAGGACATTATGTTCCAGATTTTCAACAAAATATTGAAAGACACTTTTGACATGACAACAGATTCTATTAGAATTATAATGCTCTGAGTATCTATTTAATTAATTGCATCTAAACTTCCTGGAACTCTTCCATACTTTCAGTAAACTCTAGTAGAATGTTAAATCATGGTAATTTTCTCTAGAGAAAGGGTGCAAAATATGTACCAACAACACAGATGGCATTTAAAATTTGACAATCTCGCTGAATGGAATGAATTGGCATCTAGAATATAATGTTAGTAAACCTGTTCTATTGTTTTGCACAGCCATTTGCAAGTTTAAGGTAGGCTATTTCACCAGTAAGTGACACTTTGTTTCAGGGACCTGGCTGTGCATATCTAAGAAAAAGCTGTTTGAGTGAGTTGCTGTACTCCTAGAATATAATTTAGTCACTTTACTGTACCACGAGATAGGACCCCATAGCATTGTCCCCAAAAGAAATAATCACAATTTCACAAGTTCATGGATCCTTGACAGTACAGAACATGTGCCTTCAAGGATTAAGAGCAATAAGGGCATGACCATCTCAGCAGGGAGAATTTTTCAACCCACCAGATTGCTAGTCACAGATTTCAAATATATTGTAAGAATCACTTGATTTATAGGCTCTTTTGACCAAGTATAAAGCCAATTCTTATACTTAAAAATAAATGTTCCTATTGTTCAAGGAAGTTTATTATTATTTTTTTTTTTACAAAAGAGAAAGTTATTCAGGCAACAGAGACATAAGGTATTTGTTGAATTAAAAGAGCCCAGTGGAGTTATAAATACATATGCACACTGCATAGTTAATCTCTGCTGAGCTTCACTTTTTAAAACTTCTTGACTATCTCTCTATACTCATAATAAATCTGGCCAGCTCTAATTAAATTGGGGTTCAGGATCACTAATATTTTATCTTTTACTGAACTTTTAACAGCCACTTCATTATTCACTAGAGTGGGTGGAATACACATATAACTAGCAGAGAAAAAGGCAGCATTTATTGCCTTCTTGCTGGTGAAATACTTTTACATCACAATTTTTTAAATCCTAAACTTAGAGTTGTTTTCAGTATTTAGTACAAGATTGAGCAAAGGGGATACTGTTGAATATTTTTGTTGGATTAAAAATTAAATAAAATATTTTGAATCATTTGAACATATACTTTTAATAAAACATAGTATTTTGGTCCATAACGTTTAAAAAAAAAATCTGTGGGGTCATGCATAGATCCATTCAATACAAGAATAAAGTATACACCTTTCTGAAAAAGGCAAGGCCTAAATTAACATTTTGAATGACTAAAAAGACATTACAAATCTTTCATTCACTAATTTAATACTAAGCATTTATGCCTGACTTTGACTTTGCTGAAATATTTGGTAACACTCACTGTTCTGCATAACTATATGTTTATCCTGAAAGAATCATGTCTGTGTAGAAGAATTTGTGGAAGTGCCTCTTCCTCCTGAGGAGCCCCATAACCATGGGTCAGTAGCTTTTTTTCTTTCCATTTTCATATAGCATGATATCAGGAATAAAATAGAGAGGCTATAAAAATTTAGGAATGTATGATTAAATAACAAGTAAACAATTTTTAATGAATTTCTTCTTTGTTTTATGGTGTGTTTTCTTTTTCTTTTTTTTTTATAATTTTTTTCATAATCTCATAGAGAAGAGACTCTGGGCCTTGTGACACCACTTCATCATTTTCAGGTATCGTTATAAAGTGAATGTTGGTTTTCTTCGAGTTATCCCAGAGCTGTCTGAGAGAATGATCTGTTTTTGCCTTCCATTTCTCTATCTCTTTGTCAGTTTGAGAGCGTTTGATAGCTTTGTTTTCTATGTCAGAAATCCTTTCTTCTGCTTGCTCCATTCTGTTGCTAAGGGATTCTACTTTGTTTCTCAGATCTTCGAGGGTTGCAATTTCTTGTCTCAATGTGTCCAAATCTTTGGTCATTTGGTCTTCGAATTCCTTGACTTCTTGAGACAATTTTTGAAATGTACCCAGAATTTCTAAATCCAACTTTTCATCTATTTTACTGATTTTGTTTGCAATACAAATTCTGAATTTGATTTCTGACATCTCAGTCATCTGTTTATGCATAGGATCCTTGCTTGTGTCTGCCAAATTATTCCTTGTGGGGGTTGTCCTAGTCTGGTTGTTCATGTTTCCAGAGCTTTTCTATTGATTCCGCCCCATGATTAATTTTACACCGTTTGGCTAGATGAGTAGATACAGTCAATTTGGGCTGGGAGTTCTAGGAGTAGTGATTGACCAGTCCTTTGCTTAAAAGCTTGGACTGGAGTCTGTACCTTTTCCTCTAGAATTTTGCCAAGGACTCATAGAGAGCCACTGCTTGTGAAACTGGGTACCTTCTTGGTGTGGTGGGGTTAAGTGGTTCTCTCTTATTTTCAGCTGGTCTTTGTCTTACCCTAGAGAATCTGTTACTCTGGATTGAAATCTGAGCTGTGAGGGAATACCAGAGTTAAGTCGCCGCACCTCCACAGGCAACAATTGAAAAAGCCAAATCAAACCTTCCTACTACCACACACCCAGGGTACCACTTTGGAAAGTCCTTGGGTGATTAGCCCATTTGAAGAGTTCCCAATCAATTGTCCTAGCCAGCACCAATCTCAAATGGAAGAGTTAAAAAGTCTCTGGCAACTAGATAGCAGGGATCTGCTGGAAGCTCACTCTGGTGCTCTGTGAGCTCAGGAGGGCGCCCCCCCCCAGCAAGTAGATTAGTCTGGGAAGGTTGATGTCTCCCTTCCCACCTTGCCCCTCTGTCACACCCAGTCAGTGGTAACAGTTGTGATCCAGTTTCCTCCAACGAGCAGATGCTCCAGGAGTTTGTGCCTGTCTGGGTCACAGTGAGGTCTGTGGCTCCACAACCAGTCCGCTACTCCCTGTCACTGTTTGGCAGGGAGAGGTGAGGCCTGACAACCTGGGGACTTCATAGGGGCTGGGGTGATTCACTCAGTTCCAGCCCCATCCCTGATTGATGTTGGTGCTGGAACAGAACAAGTTTGCAGAAATTATTTCTGTCAAGGCTATTTTCCCTGATTAGACTGGGGCTGAAAATAGGTCTGACTCAGTCTGTGAGTTCCAGCCCTTTGTCTCAGCTTTCATGCCCTGGAGGCTAGGTTAGTCTGAAGATAAGCAAAGCAGCCTCTCTGGGAGTATTCTAATCCCTGCGCTCTGTTCCAGCTGGTACCACCTCAGGCATATCCTTTTCTTGTCTTGCTTGCAGGTCCGCTCTGCCAGTGGCTATCACTGGAGAAGCTACCCACTTCCCTTGGCTGCCCAGAAGACTGGGAGTGTCTTCTCAAAACATCCCCAGGGGTGCAGCTCTCCTGCTATTGTTCCCGTAGCTGGTTGCTGTTTAGTGCCTCAGTAGACCTTCTTTCCAGCAGGGTCTCACTCCCCTCTCACCACTCCCAAGCCAGAAAATCAGCACAATTCAGCAACAGTCTGGCCCCATCCACACCCCTCGAGAAAATCTCCAAGAATCTGGACTCTGTGGGGGACAGGCCTCCAGACCTCAGGGAGAGAGTGGAGGGGAATGCCAGGAACTCCAACTTGCAGGTAGAGAGTATATACAGTTTTATGCCTGGTGGGAGAGCACTGCGGCACCCTAGTAGGGGAAGGAGGTCTGGTTTTTAGAGGGTCTCTCCAGTGGGGGGTAGAGTGGGAGGACATCTGAACTCTGCTCGCTTGTTTGTATGGAGGTATGGAGTATACTGCGAACCTCTCTCATGGGGGAGGGGCTCCCATCTGCTTGGTGATGTGCTCTGTACCTTTTTGTTTGTGTCCTCCGGGTCTCAGGTCGTCCCAGCAGAGTTGATGTGCACTCTTCGACCTTTTCTTTTTGCTCAGATCCAAACCATCGGCTTTCTTGCTGAGTTTCTGTCCTTTAACTCTCCTTCTGGACAGGAACCTCTTTGGAAAGCTGGCTATAGATCGTCATCTTGGCTCCTCTCCTGTAAGACCTTTCTTTTTCTTTTTTTGCTGTCTTTTTGGTTTCTTTGGCAATGGTTTTCTCTTTAATCGATATGTGCAGTATTCATAGGGGTCTTCTACATGCTAAGTATTTCTTAGTATCACCAATATACCAGAGAAAAAGAAAGATATGGTGTCTCGCCTTGGTGCCTGTGGCTCAACAGGCTAAGGCGCCAGCCACGTACACCTGAGCTGGCGGGTTCGAATCCAACCCCAGGGCCCGCCAAACAACATGACAGCTGCAACCAAAAAATGGCCGGGTATTGTGGTGGGCATCTGTAGTCCCAGCTACTTGGGAGGCGGAGGCAAGAGACTCGCTTGAGCCCAGGAATTGGAGATTGCTGTGAGCTGGGATGCTACAGCACTCTATCCAGGATGACAGCTTGAGGCTCTGTCTCAAAAAAAAAAAAAAGAAA
>CAUYON010195131.1:0-13978 GCA_963573935.1 Arctocebus calabarensis | reverse complement strand
CTTTTTTTTTTTTTTTGAGACAGAGCCTCAAGCTGTCACCCTGGATAGAGTGCCGTGGCATCACAGCTCATAGCAACCTTCAATTCTTGGGCTCAAACGAGTCTCCTGCCTCTGCCTCCCAAGTAGCTGGGACTACAGGCACCCGCCACAATGCCCGGCCATTTTTTGGTTGCAGCCGTCATTGTTGTTTGGCGGGCGCGGGCTGGGTTTGAACCTGCCAGCTCAGGTGTACGTGGCTGGCATCTTAGCTCGTTGAGCCATAGTCGCTGAGCCGTGTCTGCTTCTTAATTCAGTCCCCTGTGCTCCTAGGTTTGAGCATATAAGTTCCACCTGTGATTGCACATTGAGTTCATCTGGGCATGCTCAGGATTTTGACCTTGAATCTGGGAGTCTTTGGCAATTGAAAATCAACTTATAAATTTGTTACATAAAAGTTGAATTAGACTGGCCTGATGAGGTTATGCCACTTTTTGGAATATAACCTCAGAGCCAAGCTTTCTAGAACTTTCTCAGAAAGTTCTAGGAAAAAGAATCCTAATTCTAACATGGGCTTCCTATTCCCACACTTGGATATAAATTGCTACTCGATTATTCCTATTACAGTTGGTCACTGTAACAGGAATGATCCAGACCCACTGCTTTTTGCTAGCCCACATAACATCTTTTCATGAATTAGAAGAAAATCTCCCTTATGTGAACAAATGAGAAAATGGCTCCTCTGGGGCCAATGAATTAGAAAATGGGGAGCAGGGACTAGCTTGCCATCAAGTCCTGCTTCCTCAGCTGGGTGTCCATGTGCATAGCCTGCACAACTGACACAGTGGCCTGGTCAGTACAAAGGTGCAGCTGGTGAAGGACATTAGGGACATCTAATCCAACCACTCACTCCCATCTCAGAGGTGGGAACGCTAAGTCTTTAAGACAGCAGCATTGAACACACTGGCTTGATGAATTTTCCACAGCTAGTTTCCCTTCCCAAAGGACAGCCCCCTCTTTTTGTCACTCCAGTTTGCTGCACACAGAGTGTGGAGTCAGCACAGGTGCAAGAAGCATGAGGACCACTTGAGGGCCCCAGGCCTGGTTGGATTCCAGTTGCTCATAGGGTGTAGGCTGGCATGGGTGACTGAGGAGAACAGAATCTCTGAGAGGGTGATGGAGCTGAGCTTGTGTGTCACTGGTCCCTGGGAGTTCCTGGCAGCATTCCACGAATTTCTGAGCACCTGCCATGTGCCTCATACACTGAGGCTAGTAAGGTGGCATCTCTATCCGAGAGCAGGTCACTGTGTGTGGGGGGAGCAGGCCTAGGCACAGACAAGTAGGGAGTGACAGGGACTTCCAGGGAGAGACACAGCACGGTGGAAGCAATGGGGAGGCGCTTTAAGCTGAGCTGGAGTTGAGGTCGGGGAGTAACTCACAAATCAATCTGTTGAGAGGGGTTAATCAGAGGAGGTGAAAGTGTGCTCCAGGAAGAGAAGTATACGCTGTTCTCATTTACTCTTGGTCCACCTCGCCTCTGCTCTGCTCCCTGCTTCCCTTCCTCTCCTCTGCTCTGCCTCCTCTGCCCTTCTCTCTTTCTTTTTATCACACCCTCTTTCCAAGAAACAGAGGGAAGAACATGCACACATCAAAGCCAGGTTTACTGAAGCAGTGCTCTCACTGGGTCCTGGAAGATTGGGCTGAGGGCCTTTTTCTTTCTGGTAGATTCTGATGAACCGAATTCTTTATTAGAGTTCAAATGTCTCCATTAATACTCATCCCCTCCCCGTCCCGACTTGTGTGGTCCCCATCCTAGGGCTGCTCAGTCCAGCATTTGCCTCTGGAGCTCAAACGCCCATGGGGATCTGCTCTGCTAGAGAGTCTGCAGCCAGCTGTGAATGTCGTTGGGCAGAAGAAATGGTTCCCGGCAGTGATGGTGCTCAGACAGCTGTCTGCTGTGTTCCACGGACAGAGGGAGCTGGTTTCTCAAAGTCAGGCTGAAAGAGGTCAAAGAACTTGTTCAAGGGCGCATAGCTGATAAATGGTGGAATCTGGCCATGCATGCAGGTGTGGGGTAAGAATAAGAACAGAGGCAGCCGTGTCCTGCCTCATCCTGGTGCCTGAGCCATGACAGAAACGCAGAGCGAGACAGCCATGGCCTCAGGACATCTCCTCACAAGGGATCCAGGACAAGGGAGTCAGTAGACAAAAGGGCACTGCCTACCCCAACCCACTGTCTGCCACCTCACAGCAGGTCCCAGGGCAAAGCCAGGTCTGTAACAGGAATGAGTTAAGGGAACAGAAGATTTCTTCCCCTTGGCCAGACTCTCAGTTAGGGGTATAACTGTTTTCAGAGGAATGCCAGGCACCCCAGATGTGATGGAATGAATTATGCCGCCCCCCCTCTCCCGCAAAGATGCCGAAGTCCTAACCTCCATTATCTGTGGGTGTGCCCTTACTGGAAAAGATCAAGTGGAGATGAGGTCATGAGGGTGGGCCCTGATCCAGCATGGCTGTGTCCTATGACAATGAGAAGCTTGGGCAACAGAAACAAACCAAGACAGGCACACAAGGAGAACACCGTGTGAAGCTGAAGGCTGGGACTGTGCTGACAGAGCTGGAGCCAAGACCGCCACAGGCCGTCAGGAGGCAGGGGCCAGGCTTGGAACAGAGCCTTGCTCACAGTCTCAGAAGGAACCACCCTGCCAGTACCTTGACTGGGATATCTCCCCTCCAGAATGGTGAGACGATAAATATCTGTTGTTTAAACCACTCAGATTGTGCTACTTTGCTATGGCTGACCCAGAAAATGAACCTAGCAGAGTTCCTGGGATGTGTGTCCCTGCCTCAGCCCCTCAGCCGGGCCCAGCTAAGATGCTGCAGAAGCCCTTGGTGCCACTGCCTGTCTTGCAGGCACCTGGTGCTGCTGGGCGGTGCCGAGGAAAGCCAGGAGGACTTGTCTAGACCCGGGACTGGACCCCCGCTGTGTTAAGACGGCAAAGCAACTCCAAACGTGGAGGTCCTGTCCTGAAGTGACCTCCCCAACGCCTGCTACAAAAAGATCAAAATCAATTGCACTTCCCAGCCTGCCACAGGAGAGGATGGTGTTTGTACCCTGTGCTATTCCAGTGACAATAAGCATCACATTAGGTCTATGGCAGCCCATTCATTTTCTCCACTCATTACTGGTGTCTGGTCGGGAATTGGAATTTTTAATCCCCCATGCCTAAGTGAATGCATATTGAACTGTTTTGACAGCTTAGAAATTCTGTGGCAGATTCTTGATGACTTCCCATGTCAGGATCAATTTGCAGCCTTGTCTGTTCAGCTGATTAGGTCCCATCCAATTTTCTTGAGCTAGGATTTCAGAGGATCTGACATCTTTCATCTATACCACAGAAGGGTGGAAGAGAAGTCAGAGGTCTGATCTAGAGACATCGAACCATGAGCTCTCCACTAAAAAGAAAAAAAAAAAAAAAAGAAAAAGAGATACACACATCAATATTGAAAAAAAATACACAAATCAATAATAAGGAGAAATCTCTAAAAATGTAGCCCTTTGCCCAGAGATTGTTTGAAAAGTCAGCAATAACATATATAAAGCGTCTAGCTTGGGCTGCGTGTCGAGGAAGGCTAAAGGCTGAAGGATAAGAACTTGACTTTGATGGTCTTCCACACACTGCCCAGCCTGCCTCCTCCCAGATTATACTTCCTAAGTTTCCTTGTCAGTAATGTGGGAATAATAGTAAGAGAAACTTTGCAGGGCTGCTGTGAACACAAAGTGAAATAGTTTATGTAGCAGTGATTTGTTTGGTTATTGACGAGAGTCCAGGAATAAAACTTGTGATGGCTTGTCAGGAAAAGCTCCTCATGTGAAAAGCATCCTGTTTCTTCCTTCACCTTCCTCTTCCTTTATCTTCTCGTCCTTCCTCGCTCTCTCTCTTTAGTCGGAGAAAGTCTACAGAACAATCTAACAGAAATGCAATGTGAACCACGTAGGGAATTCTAAGTTTACTAGTAGCTATATTTGAAAAAGTAAAAAGAAACGGGTAAAGTTAATTTTAGTAATGTGTTTCACTAAAGCAATCTGCACAACCGTAGGATCCCTTTGACATGTAATTGATAGACACTTTTTGGAATTATCATTTGATCTCATGGATTTTTTTAAACTTGTCATTCTCTTTTCAATTATGATTTTTTTTTTCTCTCTGTTCTCCGTGGTATCCTTTTTTAAAATTTCAGATGTGAAGATACAATTCATTCAGTTACATTGTTTGCATTTGTTGGTAAAGTCCGAGTTGTAGCTGAGCCCTCACCTAGGAGGTGTGCCCTGTACCCTGACTTCGTGCCCATTAGGGGAGAGCTCATGGAGCCCCTCTGTAATAAACTGTATTAATGTGATGTTTGCATTCTGTTGTTTTCTTGCTCACTCTGCAAAATCTCGTGTCATTTACACTTGAGCACATCTCACTGCAGACTAGCTAGACCTCAAGTGCCCAGCTAGCCAGCCAGGGCTAGTGGCTGGACATGGGCCAGCACAGCTCTGGCCTTCCTGCAGCCGGTCATTACTCAAGAACATTCTCTCTTGTCCTGCCTTATTTCCCATTCTCTTCCTACCCAGTGCTTGGGAGCATCTGAGCCAGGTCAGCAGACATCAGCAGTCTCACTGGCAGGGTGGGGATGCAGTTGAAATGGGGGCCGCACTCTTTAGATCCAGCATCAAGTGGCCGTGCTCTGAGCACTGGGCCCCACATTGCCTATCCCTTCCCTGCCACACCGCCCTATAAGCTCCCTGTGGCACTAACCAAGCCAGGGCCTGGTGGCCTCCATGGGAGCCCGGTTCTCGTCCCCTGGTCTGTGCTTCACCCTCCCCCACAGACAGACTGAGCACAGCATGTAATCCATCCTGGACTCTTGCTCAGAGGCTCCCTCCTCCCTCTGGGAGAACCCGCCTTTTTGCCTGCCCACTTTTATTTTTTATAAGAAATAGTTAATATTTATTAATGTTCAAAAGAGTAGACAAAAAGACACGTGACTAAAAGAAAATATCTGCAATTAATTTCACAACCAGGGATTAATTTGCATCATCAAGAAGGAAAAGGCAAACACCCACACAGAAAGGCAGGCAAAGGGTACAGTCCGATGGCTATTGACACACAAAAACCCTATTGTCCTCCCTAGTTATCAGAGATACGCAGATTCAAACAAGATACATTTTCCTTTATCAGAATTTGGCCAAAATAAAAAAATAAATAAAAGACCAGTAATTGCTCACAATTTATACTCTAGTATTGAAATCCTAGATGAACAATTTTAATACCTAGAGGAGATTTTTAAAGACTATCATTGCCCAGACTCCTTCTCAGACCAATTCATTCAAATCTTCCTGAATGGTACCGGGCCTTAGGGTCTTTTGCTTATTTGTTTTTATGTTTGCTTGTGTTCTGAAGAGCCCTGGCTGATTTCATTCTGTGTCCAAACTTGAAAACCATTAATATATTACTTGGAGAGAGTAAATCGATACTTTTTTTTCATTAAAAGCTATCAATTTTTTTTTTTTACATAAATGAAGCTGTTTGGTTTATTGCTCATTACATCCCTCTAAATTAAAAATACAAAGCTCCTCCCTCTGGAAGAACCTTGCCTTGCCTGCACACGTTGAACCAGACCCTTGCTCTGGGCTTCTCTTCAGTGGCTGGCCTTCTGCCCCACAGGAGAACCCCTTCAGGTGACAGCCACCTGTCTACTGGGCCAGGACCATCCTCCCCCGCAATCCACGTTAACAGGGCCCCAAGACCACCCTCCCCTGCGATCCACCGTAACAGGGCCCACTCTAGCCTTGCCTGGCTGCCCACCCCTGCAAGGCAGAAACTTGCAGCTCATGTTCTTCATTCCTACCACCTGAAACATTCTGAGACTCAGCATCCTGGAATTCCCTGTCCAAACAATGTGGACTCTCCAGAGCCTCTTCCCCATTCTCTAAAGGTCTGTGTGCACACCTAGGCTTAGTGATGGCCAAGGGGCAGTTGTTGTGGGGGGGATGGCCAAAGCTTGGTTGCGTGGGCTGAGTTAACTCACGGTCCCTATGGGGTGGAGCAGAGCTAGGGTGGGAAGAGACAGTGGCAGGTGGGTCCACTCTCCCTATAACATTCATGATTCAGGGCAGAACCCCAAGAAGTCCATCCACTCCAAGTCTGAGCCTGTTCTCCAGGTTTATGGGAAGGTCTGTTTGTCCAGGTCTGGGATGGAACGTGTTTTACTTGACAGTTTGTTGGTGGGGTTCATAGCTTTCAAATGTCTAGGCCCAGAGTGTGGGGCCCTCTGTGTTCTTTCTCTAGACTTCCTCTAAGTTGGGGGGGGGGGCTGCTTCTGTCTCCTGAGGACAAACTGCCCCCCCATCCATATGAAGAAAATTCAGCATCTTCCGTGCCACAATTGTGCCCCAGGACTGTGTGTGGCCTTCCTAAGTGGACATTCGGGACAATGATGGCCTGTCCACTCTGTGGCCTTGCTTTTACTCAGATTCCAAAGTCAGTTTGGGCTCCTGGAGGCAAGCCATTTGTGCCCCCCTTTGACATGAGGGCACAGACCTGTTGATCAATTACGGGCTGCTATTTAGTCAAACAGCACTGACACACACTCCCTGTCACCACCATCTCAATCTCCTGAACTTCTTGTGCTGGAAGGACAAGGTCACAACTCTCAGGTGTAGACAGAGCTGGGGAATTGGGAGGGTCCCTGACAGTCTTTGACACAGTTGCCAAGGCAGGTGGTGTTGCTCCCCCAAGGGCCCCACCCCCTGTACCTGCCTGGTCAGACAGCTCACTCCTCAGCCCCAGGCCGGGACCCAGACACCACCCCAGCTCCCAATAAACTTTTATAGTCTACTGGGTGGCATACGTGTAAAATAATTACTGTCTACTGTACAGAGTGCTTTAAACAAAACACAAAGGAAACTTGAGAAAGGGGTAGCCTACCAAGGCTAAAGTTTAAAAATGTGAATTTTATATATGGTAGTGGATATTTGTCAGAATTCTCTTGGTTTCTAGAAACAAAAACCTTGAGCCAGCTTTAAGCCAAGGAGTGACTCCTGAGGTCTTAGGAGAATACTGCAATCTGAGGAAGGCGTGAGTCACAGGCCAGGGTGCAGGCAGGCTTCACAGACAGACAGGACAGTCTGGCCAGCCAGGCTGCTTCTTCTCACACGTCCTTCCCAGTTCATGTGCTTCCCATTTTTCTCCCCCTGCAGTCCAGCTTCCTACGTTTTCCAGTCCTCATGAAGGAAATTGGTCACCAGACATAGAGAGAAGCCAGGCTGATTTGGGCTTTTCTTTTTTTTTTTTTTTTGAGATAATCTTACTCTGCTACCCTGGCTAGAGCATCTGGAGTGCCATTGAGTATCATTATAGCTCATTGTGCTCAAGCCCTCCTCCTGCTTTAGCCTCCCAAGTAGCTGGGGCTACGGAGTGTGCTGCCATGCCCCACTAATTTTTCTATTTTTTGTACAGAAATGAGGTCTCATTCTTGCTCAGGTGAGTTTTTTGAACAGGCTGATATCTTAATTCAAATTTGAAATTCATCAGAAAGGACTTTGGGTCACTGGATTCAGATGCTGGGAGGTTGGGCCACATGGTATACACAGGCCTCCTCTTCTGTAAACGTTCATGATGGGGAAGAGTAAAATCTTGCCCTCCTTGGTAGGAGGCCTATTTCCAGAAAGATAATAGAAGTTGAGTAGATCCAGTAACGGATGCTCACTGCCAACACATGCAGGCACTTGCATGTTCATGTGTGCACACACCTTTGCATGTTCACATCTGCATACACATATTTGCATGTTCACGTGTGCACATACATGCCTTTGCATGTTCACATATTCACACACACCTGTGCATGTCCACATGTTTACAGACACATCTTTGCATGTTCACGTGCGTGCACACACATCTTTGCATGTTCACATGTGTATACATACATCTTTGCATGTTCACGTAATGCATGTACCTTTGCATGTTCACATGTGTGCACATCTTTGTATGCTCATGTGTGCACACACCTTTGCATGTTCACATGTGTGCACATACATCTTTGCTTGTTCATGTGTGCACACACACCTTTGCATGTTTGCATGTTCACACATACATCTTTGCATGTTCACTTGTGTGCACACACATCTTTGCATGTTCACATGTGTATACATACATCTTTGTGTGTTCACATGTGTATACATACATCTTTGCTTGTCCACGTGCACACACACCTTTGCATGTTCACGTATGTGCACATACATCTTTGCTTGTTCACGTGTGCACATGCAGGAACATCTTTTTCTCCCATACCCTCAAACAGGCCTCAACTCAATGTAATTCACCAGATGCTTTCTCCCCAGTAAAAACCTCAGATCACATCTGGCAATGAATTCAAACATGCTGTCATCGAGCCTCTCATTCTCCACGTTCACAGTCTGTGGGGACTCTCCCCATCTCGTTCTTTTAAAGGTGTCTGGAAGAGTAAAGGGATCAGCGTGAGAGTGCTGGAAATCCCAGGCATCTTTGACCTCTCCCGATTGCTGTAATCCCAGTTTTTGGATCAGGGCACCGCATTTAGCTTTACCTATAACTTCAGTTTCATAAAGTAGATTCAGTAGCAAATACGAGTGCTGGAGTTTGGGGAGGTTTATAATTTTTGACCATCAGCTGACTCAGGTTTCTGTTGACATTCATGAAGGGCTTAGTTTAACAGAATTGCACATTTTCTATGCTGTTCATGGTTAGTTTTTAAGATGGTTCTCTTGCCCTGGAGTTTGTGTCTCTCATTTTATATCACAAAGGCTGCCAGAAGTCCCTAAGACATGCTAAAACCCTGCGGTATCACTGCTGAGTCAAATTCCAAGATGACAGGCAAGAGTTTTACTAATCACGTCACTAAGGCAAGGCAAGGATTGCCTTCTTTCTGGGCAAGGATGGGAAGATGAGCAAACCCTCTCGCCTTGCCTCACCACACTCATTGTCTCTGGCTTTCTGGTAACTGAAAAGTTCCAGTCCTTGCAGTAACTCCTGCATTAGTTAATAGGAGCAGTTTGGGGTGCCTCCCAAAACTACTCTTCAACAATAACAGTAGTGGACTATGAATGATTTAACTTAAAAAAAAAAAAAAAGGACATTTGCCGATATAGGTAACTAGATAATGACAGGGAGTCTGAGGAAGAATGAACAGCCACACCCAAAGATGGCAGGGGCCGTAGTGGACCCAGGGATCTTGGCTGAGGCATTCATGGGCTTGAGGGCTTGAACGTGGCCCCGGTCATGGTATTCCAGAGGTGTGTCTATCAGTTCAAGATTCAAATTCCTCACGGCTTAACTTGAGCCAGGTGCCTGCCTAGTGGCCAGGGAAGCAGCATCAGATAATACAGGTACAGCTGTACACGTAGTCAAGTACAGCCTGGGGTACGGGCACCTGGGGTGGGCCACAGGCCACCCTAAGAGGTCTACACTGATTTGTTTTTTTCCTTTCATAAATATTTACAAGAAATTGCTTGGATTTTTTCTTCACTTTCATATTATATTGTGTTTATAAAGACTATGAATATGATTCACTCTATTAGTAAATGCATCTCTAAGTTTATTCAACTTTCTTTTTTAAAAATTATTTATTATTATTTATTAAATCATAACTTTATTCAACTTCCTTTTAAACTTCAACTTTTCTACTAACCTACTCGAGTAATCTGTTTGTCCACAGCATATTTGCGAGTATTTTTTACATGAAAGGTGTCTGAGTGGTGTGATATATGGCCCTGTGTTTATTTCTGATTTCGTTCTTTGTCTTCCTATATTTAAAAAGTTAGTGTAGGTAGTGTTAGTTTATCCCTCCCCCCCCAAAAAAATCTACAAAACCTCTATTAATCTCTGTAATTGAACGTTGTAAAAAAAATAGCTTGAGACAGCTGATGTTCCTTTGTGTAGGAAACATTTTCTCAGCCGGGGTACAATTTTGTTTGTTATCTTTTAAGTTAAATTTTGATTTTGTGAAGAGAGAACTAAGAAAATTGAAACAAGCATGACTCTTCCCTTCCAGAAACCTATCAAAAGTACTAAACCTATCCCAAGAACTAAAAAGACACTATCAAAAACTAATACTCTAAAACCAAAACAGCTTTCCATAATAAGGTGTGTCGAGGTGTCCAGTCTGAGGACTTCCACTTTCCCAGGGACTGAGTGTATAAATGTGTGTGTGTGGGGGGGAAAGTAGGGCAGAGGGCATCTGGGGGTGCCAGGTGAGCTTATTGAAGTGGAAATGAAAGCTGACATGGAAAATGGGAACGCATCTCCAGGCAATGTTATCGGGGGCCTCCTTGAATGTGGAGGCCACACCTCCATAATGGTGCTAATCTGCATGGTTGTGCAATGTTCTCCAGCAGTGCTTAGAAGTCAAGGGGTTAGATGAAGGAATCAGGCGCTGGGTGGGCACAGGTTTGCGTCTCCTTCCTCTGGGTAGATCCTAACATCCTGGGGGTTGCCTGGTCAGAACTGGCTGCAGCTGTGAACTAAAATAAAATCTTAAAGTTCCCTGCCAGCTGTTGACTGACTAGACCTCTCTTGGCCAAGGGGATCCCTAACATTGTCTTTCTAGCTATGAGAAAGGAGATCAGACATGCCTCATCCACCCCCACCCCTTCTTAGAGACGTCCTCTGCGATGCATCAACAGGCCTAAGGCTATGCCAGACCTACCTGCAGGTCCTCAATATACACAACACACTACTTGAGTCTGGGCGTGTGTCCTGTGGTTTGTCTCTGATGACAGACCCCTCTTGTAACTCAGCATTCCTGAGTTACTGACTGACTCCTGGTCTATTAGACAAAGCCTAACTCTTTCAGCCAATTGTCAGCTAAGGAATCTTTAAATGCACCTAAAACCTGTAAGCCCCCTGCTTTCAGATGTCCCGCCTTTTAGAGCCAAAGCAATTTATGTTTTCCACATATTGATTTATGACCTCATCTGTAAGTCTTATCTCCCTAAAGCCAAACTCTAACTCCACCATTCCAAGGATATGGCTCCAGGCCTTGAATTTGACTCAGAATAAACCTCCTTAAATTATTTTACAGAGTGCAGCTTCTTTTCCCTTGAGACAGTACTGGAAGCAGAAGCCGTGGAGCCACCTTCCTGATCAGACTGGATTGAGTTCTGTGACCTCCACTGTGCTGACCTTGGCCTTTGCGGCTTTCAGGTCCAGGCCAGGTCCTGGTTGGGGTGGGCCTTGGAGACACAGGGGCACAGATGTGTGTGTCTGCTCCAATACTTCCCAACTTCAGAGAAGACACCCCCATTTTAGTGAGATTTCATCTTCATCTTTTATTCTAAAAGCAAGGGAAATTTAAGACATCAAAGATAGTTTTCAAAAATTTTTTTCTGCCAAATCTTATCGGCAATAGAAAAAGAAGAAATACTTCAAAATCATTCTTCTTCGTCTGGATACACCCGATATTAAAATTGGAGAAAATATATTATTATAAAGGGAAAATTACAAACATATTTCACTTATAAATGGGGATTGTCTATTTTTTGAAATTATCTTTTATTTTTATTTATGAATATTACTTGTCTATTTTTTGAGACTTTGGAAAAAAAAACAAAACAAGAAGAAGTTAACTGATGACTCCATACTGACCTCAGAGTCCCAAGCATTCTGTAATAGACAGACTCTTATCTGACAATGTGAATGTTACTTTCTTTGCATTATTATTATTATTGCTTAATGTTTGGATGCAGCAATCGTCTGATTTCTTTTCTAAATGTATTTACCTACGTTCATTCTTTATGAGGTTTTTGTTTCTAGTCCTTATCTTAAACATTGTTATTGTTATTAAATTTTAAGCCTTTTCAATCCAGTGAAGGCAAAAAGTGGAAGCCTAATAAACACATGTATATGTAAAAAATAAAAAATAAATAAATAAATATTTTTTCCTGTCCCTTTATATCTTACTCAAGATAATGGCAAAGCAGCATTCAACACCTTCTTGCCCCGTTTTCACATTTTCGGCCCTTTATTAAAGGCAGGATTTATCCACACAGCTAGGCCTCCATGCCTCCTCTCCTGGAGAAGGAGACAGAAACAACTGAAAAGGCACACAGTGCACAGCCAGACTCTGTCATGGGACACAGCTGAGTGCGGCACACTCCCCTAGGGCAGAAGGGCAGCCTGTGGTGGCTTTGTCTCAGCTCTCTGACACCACTACGTCCCAACTTTATTACGTCACCCAAACATGAAGGCTAGCTGAATCACTGCTATTAATTAAAACATTAGCAGCAAGCGAACTTAGTTTTCCCAGTACCCCGGCACACACTTCGTGTCCTCATCTCTTCTTGCAAAGTCTTGCCTCTCAGGAAGGCACGTGGGGAGACCTCGCTGCAGTTGATAGCACGGTCTCAGCTCATTTATTCCATCCACTTCCCCTGGAGAGAAAATAAATGCATTTAAAAGACCTAAGTTATCTTCATTTTCAGCAAGTCCTGAAGCAAGAGGGGGTCATTGGCAGCGTCATGAGGTGCAACTGTGAGGTAGTGGCCCACAGAGGAGATCGTGACCAAGGACCTCTCTGAGTGACATTGCAGCACTTTCTCGGGGAGCCCCCAGCACCTGGCCAAGAGACTCCAGGGCTGCACACCCATGCTTTTCCCTTTTCTACTTTCACGGCCCTTCCCTCGGGGCCCTGGGAGCCTGGGGCATCCTTTTCCCTGTCTTCGAGGTCATGGGGAAATGTCAGGTGAGGAGCAGGCCAACGCTCTTCTATGCTGGCTCGCCGCCATTCTGTCTCTTGGCACCGTGTCTGTGTGGGACACCCCTGCAGTCTTCTGTCTCCAGGAATAATGAGAATCGGTACAAGTCTCTTGCTTTCACAGTGGCCGTGGACTCGGAGGAAAGTCATCCAGGTGCTCCCCCTTCCTTGAGGAAGCCCCTAGAAAGGCAGTGCTTCCTCTGACCCTCCCTGTGACCATCTTCTGCTCCTCCCTTCTCCCACCATAAGTTGGTCTGGTGGGAGTGGGAAAGGGACTGAAGCAGTTCAGACCCCCCTCAGCCCACCCCATTCGTCTGTCTGAGTCGTTGGATCCCACACCCTTGTAGCCACCATTCTGAGGGTCGCCCTCTGCCTACCAGAACTGGTCTCTCCTCCTGAGTGGGGACTTCCCCTGATATCAGATAGGTGCTGGAGTCTGAAAGCCCAGCCCTCTCTGTTCAGCTTGGAACAGACTCCAAGGCACAACTGCCTCTCCATCATTGACCCAGAGAGCAGGCCTAGGCAGCCTTTCTGCTCCTGCAGCTGCTAATCTGCTTGGCTAGAAGCACTTGCTTGCTCCCATCAGTGTCTCCTGGTCCCAGTTTTTTTTTTTTTTTTATGAGACAGAGCCTCAAGCTGTCACCTGGTTAGAGTGCTGTGGCATCACAGCTCACAGCAACCTCCAATTCCTGGGCTCAAGCGAGTCTCTTGCCTCTGCCTCCCAAGTAGCTGGGACTACAGGCGCCCGCCACAACGCCCGGCCATTTTTTGGTTGTAGCTGTCATTGTTGCTTGGCGGGTCCGGAGGCTGGATTTGAACCCGCCAGCTCAGGTGTACGTGGCTGGCGCCTTAGCCCGTTGAACCACAGGCGCCGAGCCTGGTCCCAATTTTTAAAACTGGAAGTTCTAGGAGAGGACAAGGCAGGAGGATCCACGGAGCTGAGGAGTTCGAGGACCAGCTTGAGCAAAATGAGATTGTCTCTACTAAAACTAGAAAAGTTAGCCTGGTGTTATAATGGGCACCTGTAGTCCCTGGTACTGGGGAGGCTGAGGCAGGAAGGTCACTTGATCCCAGGAGTTTGAGGTTGCTGTGAGCTATGATGCCATGGCAGTCTAGCCTGGGTGATGAAAAGTGAGACTCTGTCTTAAATGAAAGGAAGGAAAGAAGGAAGGAAGGAAGGAAGGAAGGGAGGGAGGGAGGGAGGGAGTGAGTGAGGGAGAGAGGG
>CAUYON010195128.1:0-14285 GCA_963573935.1 Arctocebus calabarensis | reverse complement strand
TTTCAGCTTTCCCTCTGGTCCTTCAATGTTAACATCAGGGCCTTCGATGTCCACCTTGGGGCCTGAGACATCAATGTCAGCCTTAGGCAGGTTCACATCCACTTCTGGGCCCTCTCCTTTGAAGCCAGGCATGCTGAACTTCGGCATTTTCATCTTCGGCATTTTCAGGTGCCAGTCTGGGCCTTGGACATCAGGAGCATCTACATCTACTTTGGGGCTCTTGATGTTTACATCTGGTACTTTAATTTTACCTTCTACATCAGGTATAGACACATCTATATCCCCTTTGACTTTGGGTCCTTTCAGATTTAGGTCAACAGCAGGCATAGAAATATTGGGGGCTTTGAAATGCATATCAGGCATCTTGAACTTGGGCCCTTTCAATTTGCCCTCTGGTCCTTCAATATCAACATCCGGCCCAGTTATGTCCACATTTGGCCCTTTTAGATCATCTTCCAATCTGGGAACATCTACATCCACCTCTCCCTTTATCTTAGGACTCTTTAGGTGTAGATCAATGTCTGGCATGGAGATTTTGGGGGCTTTAAAGTGCATGTCTGGCATCTTGAACTTGGGACTTTTCCATTTGCCATCTGGGCCTTCCACAGCTACTTCTGGCATGTCAACATCCAATTTGGGATCCTTGACATCCAATTCTGGTCCCTTTAATTCTCCCTCCAATTTGGGGGCAGAAACATCAACATCACCTTTGATTTTAGGTCCCTTTAAGTTAAAATCAACATCAGGCATGGAGATCTTAGGGGCCTTGAAGTGCATCTCTGGCATCTTAAACTTGGGACCCTTCAGCTTCCCTTCTGGACCCTCAAAGCTCACATCTGGAGCTTCAATGTCCACCTTGGGTCCTGAGACATCAATGTCAGCCTTGGGCAGGTTCACATCTACTTCAGGGCCCTCTGCTTTCAAACCAGGCATGCTGAACTTGGGCATTTTCATCTTGGGCATCTTCAAGTGCCAGTCTGGACCATGAACATCCACATCTGGGACATCAATGTCCACTTTGGGCCCTTTAATGTCAACATCTGGCACTTTCATTTCACCTTCTACCTTGGGCACAGATACATCCACATTCCCTTTGACTTTGGGGCTTTTCAAGTGTAAGTCCACATCAGGCATGGAGACCTTGGGGGCCTTAAAGTGCATGTCTGGCATCCTAAACTTGGGACCTTTCAATTTTGCATCAGGACATTCCAGCTCAACATCAGGCACCTCCACATCCACACTGGGACCTTTCAAATCTCCTTCTAACTTAGGCACAGATACATCCATATCCCCTTTGACTTTGGGGCCTTTTAAACTTAAGTCCACATCAGGCATAGAGATTTTGGGGCCCTTGAAATGCATTTCAGGCATCTTAAACTTGGGACCCTTCAACTTCCCTTCTGGACCCTCAAAACTCACATCTGGAGCTTCAATGTCCACCTTGGGTCCTGAGACATCAATGTCAGCCTTAGACAGGTTCACATCCACATCTGGGCCCTCTGCTTTGAAACCAGGCATGCTGAACTTCGGCATTTTCATCTTGGGCATCTTCAAGTGCCAGTCTGGACCATGAACATCCACATCTGGGACATCAATGTCCACTTTGGGCCCTTTAATGTCAACATCTGGCATTTTCATTTCACCTTCTACCTTGGGTACAGATATATCCATATCCCCTTTGACTTTGGGGCCTTTCAAGTGTAAGTCCACATCAGGCATTGAGATCTTGGGAGCCTTAAAGTGCATGTCTGGCATCTTAAACTTGGGGCCTTTCAATTTTGCATCAGGACATTCCAGCTCAACATCAGGCACCTCCACATCCACACTGGGGCCTTTGAAATCTCCTTCCAACTTAGGCACAGACACATCCATATCCCCTTTGACTCTGGGGCTTTTCAAGTGTAAGTCCACATCAGGCATGGAAATCTTAGGAGCCTTGAAGTGCATGTCTGGCATCTTAAACTTGGGGCCTTTCAACTTTGCATCAGGGCACTCCAACTCAACATCAGGCACCTCCACATCCACATGAGGACCTTTGATATCAACTTGCCGGCTTCTGAGATCACCTTCCAGTTCTGGCACAGAAGCATCAATCTCTCCTTTTACTTTGGGTCCCTTTAAATTTAAGTCTATATCTGGCATGGATATCTTGGGAGCTTTAATATTCCACTTGGGCATCTTAAATTTGGAACCTTTCAATTTTCCTTCGGGTCCCTCAATGTCCAAATCAGGACCTTCAATGTCCATCTTGGGCCCTGAGACATCAATGTCAGCCTTAGGCAGGTTCACATCCACATCTGGGCCCTCTGCTTTGAAACCAGGCATGCTGAACTTCGGCATTTTCACCTTGGGCATCTTCAGGTGCCAGTCTGGACCATGAACATCCACATCTGGGACATCAATGTCCACTTTGGGCCCTTTGATGTCAACATCTGGCACTTTCATTTCGCCTTCTACCTTGGGCACAGATACATCCATATCCCCTTTGACTTTGGGGCCTTTCAAGTGTAAGTCCACATCAGGCATGGAGACCTTGGGGGCCTTAAAGTGCATGTCTGGCATCTTAAACTTGGGGCCTTTCAACTTTCCTTCTGGACATTCAACATCAATATCACCAACATTAACATCCATCTTAGGGGCTTTGACATCAAATTCAGGACCTTTCAAGTCTCCTTCAACTTTGGGAAAAGAAACATCTACATCAGTTTTCACTTTGGGGGCTTTCAGATTAAGTCCAACATCAGGCATAGAGATTTTGTGTGTCTGTATATTCATGCTTGGCATCTTGAATTTAGGGCCCTTTAGTTTTCCCTCTGGAGCTTCAAGATTCACATCTGCAGCATCAATGTCCACCTTGGGTCCTGAGACGTCAATATTAGCCTTGGGAATGTTCACATCCACCTCTGGGCTCTCTCCTTTGAAACCAGGCATGCTAAACTTGGGCATTTTCACCTTGGGCATCTTCAGGTGCCAATCTGGACCATGAACTTCCACATCTGGTGCATTAATGTCCACTTTGGGGCCTTTGACATCAACATCAGGAGCTTTAATATCTCTCTCTACTTTTGGCACTGTAACATCATAATCTCCTTTCATTTTAGGACCTTTCAAATGCAAACCAACATCAGGCATGGATATTTTCTGAGGCTTTATATTCATTTCTGGCATCTTAAATTTGGGACCTTTTAGTTTCGCATCTGGACCTTCAATATTCACATCTGGAACTTCAACATCCATCTTGGATCCTGAGACATCAATGTTGGCCTTAGGCAGGTTCACATCCACTTCTGGGCCCTCTCCTTTGAAGCCAGGCATGCTGAACTTGGGCATTTTCACCTTGGGCATCTTCAGGTGCCAGTCTGGACCATGGACACCAACTTCTGGAGCACTAATGTCAACTCTAGGCCCTTTAATGTCAACGTCTGGCACTTTCACTTCACCTTCTACCTCAGGCAAAGACACATCCATATCTCCCTTTAGTTTGGGCCCCTTAAGATTTAGGTCTACATCAGGCATGGAGATCTTGGGAGCCTTGAAGTGCATCTCTGGCATCTTAAACTTGGGACCCTTCAGCTTCCCTTCTGGACCCTCAAGGCTCACATCAGGGGATTCAATGTCCACCTTGGGTCCTGAAACATCAATGTCAGCTTTGGGCAAGTTCACATCCACTTCTGCACCTTCTGCTTTGAAACCAGGCACGCTGAACTTTGGCATTTTCATCTTGGGCATCTTCAGGTTCCAGTCAGGGCCATGAACATCCACATCTGGGGCATTAATGTCCACTTTGGGCCCTTTGATGTCAACATCTGGCACTTTCACTTCACCTTCTATCTGGGGCACAGATACATCCACATCCCCTTTGACTTTGGGGCCTTTCAAGTGTAAGTCCACATCAGGCATGGAGACCTTGGGGGCCTTAAAGTGCATGTCTGGCATCTTAAACTTGGGACCCTTCAGCTTGCCTTCAGGAGCCTCAAGACTTACATCAGGGCCTTCAATGTCCACCTTTGGTCCTGAGACATCAACATCAGCCTTGGGCAGGTTCACATCCACTTCTGGGCCCTCTGCTTTGAACCCAGGCATGCTGAACTTCGGCATTTTCATCTTGGGCATTTTCAAGTTCCAGTCTGGGCCATGAACATCCACATCTGGGGCATTAATGTCCACTTTGGGCCCTTTGATGTCAATATCTGGTATTTTCACTTCACTTTCTACTTGGGGAACAGACACATCTACATCCCCTTTGACTTTGGGGTCTTTCAAGTGTAAGTCAACATCAGGCATGGAGACCTTGGGAGCTTTGACATGCATCTCAGGCATCTTAAACTTAGGACCCTTCAACTTCCCTTCTGGACCTTCAAGGCTCACATCTGGGGCCTCAATGTCAACCTTGGGTACTGAGATGTCAATATCAGCCTTAGGCAGGTTCATATCCACTTCTGGGCCCTCTGCTTTGAGGCTGGGCATGCTGAACTTGGGCATTTTCATCTTTGGCATTTTCAGGCTCCAATCTTGGCCCTGAAGATCCATATCTGGTGCTTTAATGTCTACCTTGGGACCCTTGATGTCCACATCTGGAACACTCATTTCACCCTCTATTTTCGGTGCAGATATATCTAGACTTCCTTTCATTTTGGGTCCTTTAAGATCCAGATCGACATCCGGTAGAGACATCGTAGGAGCTCTGAAGTGCATCTCGGGCATCTTAAACTTAGGACCTTTCAAATTCCCTTCTGGTCCTTCAAGGCTCAGATCTGGAGCAGTAATATCTACCTTTGGTGCAGACATGTCCACATTAGCCTTGGACAAGTTCACATCCAATTCTGGGGTCTCACCTTTGAGACTGGGCATGCTAAATTTGGGCATTTTAATCTTTGGCATCTTCAGGTTCCAATCAGGACCATGCACTTCAACATCTGGGGCACTGACATCTACTTTTGGGCCTTTCAGGTCTGCTGCCAGCTTTGGTACTGTTACATCATACTCTCCTTTCACCTTGGGACCTTTCGTATGTAAATCCACATCAGGCATGGAGATCTTGGGGGCCTTGATGTTCATCTCTGGCATCTTAAACTTGGGACCCTTCAGCTTTCCCTCAGGTCCTTCAATATTCACATCTGGAACTTCAACATCCACCTTAGGTCCTGAGACATCAATGTCAGCCTTAGGCAGGTTCACATCCACTTCTGGGCCCTCTCCTTTGAAACCAGGTGTGCTGAACTTGGGCATTTTCAGGTGCAAGTCTGGTCCGTGAACATCCACATCTGGGGCATCAATGTCAACTCTGGCACTTTTAAGTTCAACATCAGGAACTTTAATCTCACCTTCAGCCTTGGGCATTGTAACATCATATTCTCCCTTTACATTAGGGCCTTTCAAGTGTAAGTCCACATCTGGCATGGAGATCTTTGGGACTTTGATATTCATCTCAGGCATCTTAAACTTAGGTCCTTTCAATTTCCCTTCTGGTCCCTCAATGCTAACCTCTGGAGCACTCACATCCACCTTAGGCCCAGAAATGTCCACATCAGCCTTGGGAAGATTCACATCCACTCCTGGAGCCTCTGCTTTGAACCCTGGCACGCTGAACTTGGGCATTTTCATCTTGGGCATTTTCAAGTGCCAGTCTGGGCTATGAATGTCCATGTTTGGGGCATCGATGTCCACTTTGGGGCCTTTCAGTTCTCCTTCAAGCTTTGGTACTGTAACGTCATACTCTCCCTTTACCTTTGTGCCTTTAAAATGCAAATCTACATCAGGCATAGAGGCTTTTGGTGTCTTGACACTCACATCAGGCAGCTTAATATCAGGGCCTACAAGTTTGACACCCAGATCTTCCATGTTGACATTTGGGGCTTCCACATTGACCTTAGGCCCTGAAATAATGACATCTCCTATGGGTACAGTCACGTCTACATCTGGGCTTTCACCTTTGACTCCTGGAGTGCTGAACTTGGGCATTTTCATCTTGGGCATTTTCAGGTTCCATTCGGGGTCATGAACTTCCACATCTGGAGCACTGATATCCACTTTAGGGCCTTTGACATCAACTTCAGGGACTTTAACTTTCCCTTCTACTTTTGGGAGTGTAACATCTACACCTCCTTTCACTTTAGGTGCAGCAGCACTTAAGTCTACATCTGCCATAGAGATCCTACAAGTTCCTATTTTCCCAGAAGGACTGCCAAGCTTGGGGCCTGTCAAGGTTGGAGTCTCTATGTCCACTCTGGAGCCTTTAACTGCCACTTGAGGCACTTTAACATCTCCTTTCATCCCAGGAGCAGAAACTTTAATATCTCCTTTCAGTTTAGAGGATCCGAAGCTCAGATCTACGTCCTGCATAGAAATTTTAGGTTTTTGAATAATCATTTCAGGAGTCTTGACTTTAGCACCTTTCATCTTCCCTTCCAGCCCACCAGTAGCAATCTCAGGTGAGCTGACATCCCCAGAGACCCCAGGAAGAGTCACTTCACCTGTGGGCATGGTCACCTCAATGCCAGCTCCCTGTCCCTTTGAACCAGATACAGAGAATTTGGGGACTTCCACTTTGGGCACATTCATTTTGCCCCCAGGCCCATGAACATCAACATCAGGAACAGAAACTTTCACATTAGGGCCAGTGATGCTGCCCTCAATTTTGGGAGCAGAAGTGTGTACCCCAGTGCTCCCCTGTGACTTGGTACCTTTCAAGCCTAGGTCACCGTCAAGTGATGGCCCAGTGACTTGGGGGCCCTTCAGCTTCCCTTTAAGCCCCTCAAAATTGGCAGAGGAGGCACTGACTTCCAGCTGAGGGGCCTGGATGTTCCCACCAATAGTAAAGCCTGGCCTGCTGTCCTGGTGCCCCATAGAGAATTCAGGTGCAGAAACACTTAGCCTGGTCTCTGGTACCTGGCCCTCAGGCTCTGTCGAGATACCAAATTTTGGTACCTTCATGGTGGGAATTTTAATTTTCCCATTATCATCACTGTCAAGGGATGGGCCCCGCACCTCCACTGCCCCACCCCCAGGAGAAGGTAAAATGTCTGCTCCTGGTACTTGGACTCCTCCTCTGCCACCCAAGTCTATGCCCTTTGTGCTAACATTGACACTGGAGGTTCCCACCTTTATCCCAGGCATGGTGACCTGGAGCTTTGAGTGGCCAGCACCTTGGAGCTCTGGTCCTGAACCAGAAATGGCTCCTGCTTGGATCTCCACAGCAGAGCCTGTGGCTGGAAAGGCTGCCTCTGAGCCTGAGGGTAGTCTGATTACTGTCTTCTCTGACCGAGTCTCCACATCCATGTTGGAGATTTCAGTCAGTTCATGCCTTGGGATCTTGATCTTGAATTCAGGGCTGCTGATGTCAATGTCCTTGGCTCCTTCTCGGCCAGTCACATCCACAGTGTAGGCCGTGACCCTTCTGGTCACTGTGATGGTGCGGCTCTGGGTCTCCCCAGGGTCCCCTTCCACTCCATCCTCCGACCTCAGCCGAGGCTTGATCTTCGTGGTGTAGATACGCTGGTACTCCTCATCATCCCCGCTCTGCAGAAAGACATGCCCGGCAGAGGTTGCAGCAGGGTCTGCCTAAGTTACCAGACGCCCGGCCACAGCCCAGACAACAACATGGGACCAGAATGGAGGTCCATGGAGTCTTCTAGGACAGAGCACAAGAACTGAAGAAAGGGGCTGACAGTCATATCACAGGAGGAAAACAGGAATTATTTGGGGGAGGGGGCATATTCCTGGACTGTGCAGTTTGGGAGAAGAGCTTCCAATCAATTAGAGATTCAAAATGGCCTGGGATGCCACCCCAGAAGAACAGGTCCTTCAACTCCCAACTCTCAACCCACTGATTTATTTATTTAACCAGGAAGGAAATCCTCCCAGGGGCCCTTCGCACACTGGAAAATACTTGTAGAGCCTAAAAGACTGGTTATACTTGGGTTAGTGCCCTCATTTGGAGGACCCACTATTTGCTAAACAAGCAAGGCATCAGAAGGAAGAGTTTCCCCCCAGGCACTTTCCTGCCCAGCCTCTGACTCAGAATGATTTTGGGCCTCTCTGTAAGGAGAAAAATGGTTTCTGTGAGATAGAGTTGGGCACCTGTGAGGTCATTTCTAAAATCCTTGCAAAGCAGCTGACCTTCCCCCCGGCATCTAGGACCAGGCTGCACAAGTCAGTTCCCACACTGTGGCCCAGGGCGCTCTGAAGAGTTTGATGGAAGACGTTTAGGGCAGCATTAGCCACATGCCACACATGAGCAGGAAAAGAAAGGCTGGCCAGGGGCTCAAGAGAGTGCAGACAGGTGGGAGGAGGAGAAGGATTTGTAAGGGAAGTCCAGGAGGCAGACAGAAGGCTCGGGACTTGACCAGCAGGTGACCATGGCCGGGGCAGCTCAGGGCAGACAGGCCAGCAAGGCACTCACCAGAACCACTTCAGAGCTGCGGGAACTGAAGACTTCGTGTGTCCAGGTCTGGCCAGGCTCAGGGGAACGGTCTCCTTTGCGGTGCAGCTTCAGGCCCACCGTATGGTGCCCCATGGTGTTCAGCAGCTGGGTCACCTCGCCTGACTGCAGGTTGTCAAAGTAGATAGTGGCACCCACAATCTGGTCCCCTGGGCAAGGAGGAGCAAGAAGCAGGTAAGGTCCACAAGCTCTCAGGAAAACAAAACAGCCACCACATGCTGGGCACCTGAACTGACTCACATTTAACCCTCTAAACCACCCTGCAAGATGGAGAGGGTAATACCCATTGTACGGATGAGGAAACTGAGGCTTAGATAGGCCAACTAATTTCCCCAAATCTGCAAAGCTCATGGGCATTGGATTTGGATCTGAGGACTAGGCCCTCCTACTCTACACAATGGCCCCTCCTGAGGACCACAAGCAAGGGACACAGAGTGGGCAAGGGAGGGAACGGCTTGGGTACTGACCATCCTTATGCTACTGGGACCAGGATGCCCAATTCTCCACTTCTGCCTGCTGCCTGCCCCTGTCCATCCTTCTGGCACCCTCACCTGCCCCAACCCCCAGCATCCAGTCAGCACTCTGGGGTGACTCACCCTCCTTGACCACCCCAGTGCGGGCCGCAGGGGAGTTCTGCATCACCTCCTGCACATAGACACCGTCATCCCTCTGGGTGATGGTCAACCCATGGGAGCCACTGCCCTGCCAGTTGGGCAGCAGCAGCTCCCGGGTTGTCTCTTCCTCCTTCTCCATCTGGGATGAGGTGAGAAAATGGAGCTCAGGTAAGTGGGGAATGCTAGGGGATGAGGGCATGAGAAAACCACGAACTTCTGTGCTGTGAACTTGCAAAGAGTGGAGCACTCTCCCTGATGCACCTGCCCCCATCCACCTGCCTCGTGTCTGTCCACCATGGGCATTCCTCCAAGGCACAGCAGAGAAGACAGAATGGAGACCAAGAGACAACCAGCCCCTTGTCCCTTCCACTGGGCCCCAGACCACTTGGGATCTCCACGTGTCCCCATCCCAGCCCTCCCTCCTCCTACTGACCTTTGCAGAATTATGTTCTGGAGCGGATGCCTTGCCAGGAGCCCGCCCCTCCTTCCTCTCTTCCCCTCAGTCTCTCTTGTCAGGAATCTCGGTCACACAGCCTAGAGAAAAAGTTCCAGAGATGCTCACACTGAGTTGTCAGCTTGCTTGAAACCCCATCTCAAGACGTGGCTGGTGCTCTGTTCTCCAAAGCAGCCCACAGCCCCCCTTGCCACTGCCAATGATTCCTCTCATCCAGGGCTCTGCAACCTGGCATTGCAGAAAGGGGTTGTAGAAGAGCCAGACTCAGATTCAAGGCCTGGCTTTGCCTCCTCCTAGCCCAGTGGCCCTGGCCAAACCTTCTCTGAACCTCATCTATAAAAATGGAGATGATAAAAATTCACATGAGGGCAGCACCTGTGGCTCAGCAAGTAGGGCGCTGGCCCCATATACCGAAGGTGGCAGGTTCAAACCCAGCCTCGGCCGAACTGCAAAACAGAAAAATAGCCGGGCGTTGTGGTGGGCGCCTGTAGTCCCAGCTACTCGGGAGGCTGGGGCAAGAGAATCGCCTAAGCCCAGGAGTTGGAGGTTGCTGTGAGCTGTGTGACGCCACGGCACTCTACCGAGGGCGATGAAGTGAGACTCTGTCTCTACCAAAAAAAAAAAAATTCACATGAAGGGTACAGGTGAAACTTACAAAACGTAGAATATAAATGTCTTAACACAAAAACTAAGAAAATGCCATGAAGCTTATGTTAAACACTTTGATGAAAATATTTCAGATTGTATATGAAACCAGCACATTGTACCCCATGATTGCATTAATGTACACAGCTATGATTTAATAAATAAATAAATAAAATTCACATGGGGGGGGTGCCCATGCTCAGTGGTTAGGACACCAACCACATACACTGAGGCTGGTGGGTTCGAACCCCAACCAGGCCTCCTAAAAAAAAAAAAAAAGCTGGCGCTGTGACAGACACCTGTAGTACCAGTTATTAAGGAGGCCAAGGCAAGAAAATCGCTTGAGCGCAAGAGTTTGAGGTTGCTGTGAGTTGCAACACCACAGCACTCTACTGAGAGCAACAAAGTGAGATTCTGTCTCAATTAAAAAAAAAAAAAGATTCACATGAGGATTGAAGGAGAGAGAAAAGAGCACAAGTGCTCCGCGGGGGCATGCAGGAGCCTCACAACACCCACGTTCTCCTGATGTTCTTCACGACAGCTTCAGGAAGGAGATGTTACTGTCCCCATTTTATAGACAGAGAGACAGAGCCTGACTTGCCTAGGGTACACAATAAGAGCACAGCTATGTGAGGCTCACACTTTGTACCACATCAGGTCTGCTGCAGCTTTTAACTGGTGTCAGACTCCTCGGAGGGTGCCTCCAAGCAGGCAGGCAGGGCATTCCCTTCCCAGTGGCAAACAGTGGCTCCAGGTCACTTGCCTAACCTGGTCTTCAAGACCAAGGGGGGCTCGGCACCTGTGGCTTAACGGGCTAAGGCACCAGCCACGTACACCTGAGCTGGTCGGTTCGAATCCAGCCTGGGCCCACCAAAAATGGCGGCTACAACCAAAAAATGGCCGGGCGTTGTGGCGGGCGCCTGTAGTCCTAGCTACTTGGGAGGTGGAGGCAGGAGACTCGCTTGAGCCCCGGAGTTGGAGGTTACTATGAGCTGTGATGCCACAGCACTCAATCCAGAGTGACAGCTTGAGGCTCTGTCTCAAAAAAAAAAAGACCAACGGAAACCCCTTGTCAGCTGGGAGCTCTAGAAGCCTTGTCACAGGAAACAGCCTGAACGAAGAAAGCCCCCACCCCACCAGGCACCCACTTAAGAGGCAGGAGCATGGCCGAGCTCGCCTCAGGCCCACAGTCAGGGTAGCCCATCTGGCTGCCCACACTGGGCCTGAGCTAGGCCCCAATACGTGCAGGTATTTAGCAATTTATCCTCCTGTTATAGGGTGAGCTTTCAGCAGCAGAGGTGCCCTGAGAAGACACCACGCAGGGCTCTGGATATGGCCATGGACTAGAGCCACCTACACAAAACGGCGGCAGGAGCCATCAAAGGCATGTCTGTGAAATTGTGTGAGGTGACATAAATCACAGAGAACCTCACCCAAAGCCTCACCCTAAAGCTGTTTTCAACCAGAAATGAGTCATCCAATCAATCAGTTTATACATACTGATTGCCTCCTATATGCCCAAAAATACACTGGGCACTGCAGGGCCCAGGACAGACATGGTTTGGCCCAGCACTTAATTACACGCTGCATTGGATTGTTACCTAATGCTGTTCGTGCACCCTCAAAATATTTATTGAATGCACTCCATGTGCCAGTACAGAAATTTAAAAGACTTAGTTCCTGGCTGGGCGTAGTGGCTCACGTCTGTGATCCCAGCACTCGGGGAGGCCAGGACAGGTGGACCGCTTGAGTTTAGGAGTTCAAGATCAACCTGAGCAAGAGCGAGACCCTATCTCTACTAAAGAGAGAGATTAGCCAGGGGTTGTGGCGGGTGCCTGGGGTCCCAGCTACTCAAGAGGCAGGGGCAAAAGGATTGCTAAAGCCCAAGAGTTTGAGGTTGCTGTTAGCTATGATATCACAGCACTCTAGTCTGGGCAACAGAGTGAGACAAAAAAAACAAAACAAAAGAAAAAGACTTAGTTCCTGTTCCAGATATAAATTATGAGAAAGGTGCTCTGGCTGTGACCTATTTAGCCTCAGAATGTTCCAGACTCAAGAGCCTTCTAGGGGGAATGAAATACAATTAGGATTTTGGAGGTGCTAGAGCTGACCTCTGAGGACTGGACTGTGTCTCTGGGGAATTTATCACCACTTAACAGTTCCAGTGCCAGGCAGACCACACCATGGATGAAAGATAAACACATAAACCCCCAGTCCTCCCAACACCTGTTCTCCTGTTTGGCAAAGGCATAAATGTGATTAAGATGTGCCTCTTCAGGGGCGGTGCTTGAGGCTCAAAGGAGTAGGGCACCGGCCCCTTATGCCGGAGGTGGTGGGTTCAAACCCATCCCCAGCCAAAACCTGCAAAAAAAAAAAAAGTGCCTCTTCCTCAACACAGGTGCTAGCTAAAAGTGAACAAAACTTCTGAGGGGTTCGCAGCCCGCTGGCAAAGGCGTGAGCCAGGGAAAATACCTGCTCCCTTCCTTGCTGGCAAAGGCGGCTGCAACGGGAAGTTGTGCTGTCCCTTTTCAAAGTGAAATAGCAAAATTGAGGCTTAAATGGCACCTTCTTCCAGAGCCCAGCACTAAGGAGCCAGGCAGAGACAGGAAAGGACAAAGAATTCCAGACTAGGTCTCTCGGACAGCACTGAAAGACACCTGGCCGACTGGCCTGACACTCCTTTCTTCCTCCTTGAGCAGGGCCCCTTTCCTCCGTCCAGAAAACTGGTGCTGAGCCAGCAGCCAGAGAGCGGGAACAGAGCCAGCCAGCTCACCCTCACCCACGTCCTGGCCCCACCCTCCCTCCTTCCCCAATGAGTCACTGCAGCTGGCCGCAGCAGCTCCAGACATGCAAAGGGTCACGCCTCAAACCCATGGACAAAGTGCCTCCTAGGCCAGACCCCCAGGTGCCAGAGGAACCAGGGCTCAATGCAGACAGGAGTCAGCTTCCCTGCCAGGACCTCAGGACCTGAAGACAGGGCCGCGTCTCTTAGGACATAGGATCCCAGGACAGGAGTCCCAGGAAGAGAGACCTGCTACAGGCCTCACGCTAGGTGGCTTCTGAAGAGGGAGAAAGCCATCAGCGCATGAGAACAGGAGCCATGGGACCTCAGGCTGCAGATTGACCCTGGAAGGGCACCTGATGGCTTCCCAGACAACCCCTCTGCCTGCTCCGGCTCAGGCCCCGCCATCCTGGCACAGACAGGAAAGACTCCTCTCTCATCTGATCTGGGCCACTGAGCTCCAAGCACAGCATGGGGATGCAGAAGGGAGCTGTGAAGCCAGGGTGGCCTGTTTTCCGCTTTCAGTCTCAGCCGTTCTCTTCTCTACCCTTGGAGCCTATACCAAACCCATGCGGTCCTTCCTTCTCCTTCCACACAAGCAAGGGTAGGGGCTTGTAGGAACTGAGGGCTCTGCCTGGCTCTTACTCAAAGGACAGCCTTTGAAGCTTTGAGGAACTCTGCATGATTTAGCCACGTGTCCTATGCCTTCAGAGCCAGAAGGGACCTTAGAGCCATGCCATCCATTATGGTAGCCACATGTGGCTATTCAGATTTAAATTAATTGGCTCCCTGCCTATAGCTCAAGCAGCTAAGGCACCAGCCACATACACCAGAGCTAGTGGGTTCAAATCCAGCCCGGGTCTGCCAAACAACGACAACTACAACCAAAAAATAGTTGGGCGTTGTCACGGGCGCAGGTAGTCCCAACTACTTGGGAGGCTGAGGCAAGAGCATCGCTTAAATTCAGGAGTTGGAGGTTGCTGTGTTGCTGTGACGCCACAGCACTCTACCCAAGGTGACAGCTTGAGACTCTGTCTTAAATCAATAAATAAATAAATTTAAATTACTATTTTGTTTTTGTTTTTGTTTTTTTTGAGACAGAGCCTCAAGCTGTCACCCTGGATAGAGTGCCATGGCATCACCAGCTCATAGCAACCTCCAATTCCTGGGCTCAAGTGAGTCTCTTGCCTCTGCCTCCCAAGTAGCTGTGACTACAGGCGCCCGCCACAACGCCCGGCCATTTTTTGGTTGCAGCCGTCATTGTTGTTTGGCAGGTCCTGGGGCTGGATTCGAACCCGCCAGCTCAGGTGTACGTGGCTGCGCCTTAGCCCGTTGAGCCACAGGCGCCGA